>BQNB010083421.1:0-26290 GCA_026074375.1 Tanacetum coccineum
TAGGGTTTGGGGAGGATCGAGTTATAGGGTTAAGAGGCCTGATACCATATTAACCTTGTGTATTCAATGAATAATAATGTGTGAAATAAGAGCATATATAACAAATACATGGGCCACAATATGGCTCTAATCAAACCGGGCTAAGCCCATACAAAGCTATGCTAACAGAAACCCCACCCCATAATGCATAGTGATCAACACAGGGTGATCACTAACCTGGGAATGGAAAAAAGGAGACGGCCTCATTCCCAAGCAAATATCCAAGCAAACTATCCTTGTTAAGCTCCAAAAGGTACCTGCAAGAAAACAGTTAGCAAAAAAAAATACTCCATACAACCACCAATTATCCCAACCAAACCTCCAAATATGCCATAAGCTCAATGTGAACTTATACAGGACTAACCCACTCCAATACTCATGTAATCCCATCATTAAAATAGTTTGAATCAGGCCTAACCCCCTTAGACATAATCCCATCACCATTTTTACTAATACTCTTCAATGGCAAATTCCAAATAATAGTAGCTTTCTCAACTTCCAACGAGTGTTTAATCTTTAAGCCTATGAGTTTGTGCCTTATAATGTCGTCAATGATATTGAAAACTACATCCGTAGACCATGCCTCCTTTTGAAAAAGCCTGATATTTCTTTCTTCCCAAATGTAATAAACCGCAGCCCCAAACACTATACGCTGAATTATACTCCATAAGCTGTTGTTCGTTGTTCTAATACTCACACCGACACCACTTCAGCCCAAATATCAGATAAACCATCAAGCTTGCACATAACTTTGAGCTTGTTCCAAATCTCCTTAGGATAATCACAACTAAAAAACAAATGGGAATGAGAATCTTTGCAGCTACAACATAAAGGGCAGAGCATATTATCAGCGTTGAACCATTTAGAAATTCTATCTTGAGTTTTCATCCTACCCCTAACTGCCATCCAAAGAATAAACGCATGTCTCGGGATACAATGATTAAACCAAACATGCTTATACCATATGACTTTAGGCTTTCTATTCGCAACACTTTCCAGGCTTCTTTAACACTGAACATAACCTCTTTGCTTTCCTTATTAAACTATATCGCTTTATCCTCACAGTCTTGAATCAAAACCAGGACAGGGGCATTTATTACCTCATCAAATCTCCCAGTCCAATATAATGGCCATGACCAGCCATTATCCCTAATCAAGTCAGCAACTTTAGCATTAACATCTAACCCCTGATCTTTAAGAAAGCTATAACTAATTAGCTTGCTCAACGGGCCATTAGAGTGCCATTTGTAAAACCAAACAGAACACCTTTTACCATTACCAATTTTAAATCCCGTGTAATCATGAACTTTGTCTCTGAATTTCAAAATCTGCTTAAAACTCCAGGCAGCATTATTCTTGTCACTAACCTCTCAAAAGCATTTTCCTTGAATCCTATAACTATAAAGCCAATCCACCCATAACGAGTCCTTCCTACTTACAATATTCCAAAGGTGCTTGGTCATCAGGGCCTCATTCATAACTTTTAATGGCTTCAACTCCAACTCCCTTTGACTTTTAGGCTTGCAAATGTCTTTCCATGCCACACTCGTAATACCTTTACCAGAATCACCCTTAGCCTAAATAATTTTTTAAGAAGCTTGTCAATACTACTACAAACGAATGTGGGTGGAATAAACAAAGAAGCCCAGTACACATGAAGAGCAGATAACACCGAGGCACTAACTGAAGTTTACCAGCTAACGAAAGAGACTTATTCTTCCAATCACAAATTCATTTTTTCACATTTTCAATAAGGACTCTACAATCAGGATTTTAGAGCTTAGTACATGACAAGGGAATCCCCAAAACCTTCTCTGAACTGCATAGCAAGTAGAATCCGCTCCTTTACATCCTCAGGAACATTTCTAAAGGAAGCCCTACTCTTAGCCACACTTGGATAAAGTCTCGAGGTCATACTAAATTCATCAAGAGCCCTTCTAAGAACGCAAGTAGAAATAAGGTCCCCATGGCAAAGCATAAGCAGGTCATCGGCGAAACAAAGATGGGCAAGCTTAATCTTACTACAAGCTCGGTGATACACAAACCTATTATCAAGCCTAATTTGCCTTTTAACCATCAGATTTAAAACTTCCATAACAATCGTGAACAAGTATGAAGACATAGGGTCACCCTGCCTCAACCCCTTTTTACCCTTAAAGAACCCATGTACTTCATTATTAATACAGATAGAGAAAGAAGCAGTAGAAAGACATGCCATTATCCATTAAATCATAGAACTATGAAAACCAAAATTCTAAAGAGCAGTCCTTAGAAAATTCCAATTGACCGTGTCGTACACCTTCTGAATATCAATCTTGAACGCTCACTTTTCCACACCACATTTCCAGCCATACCCCCTCATGAACTCTTGAGAAAGCAATATATTGTCACTAATCTGGCTGCCTAGAATAAAAGCGCTCTGATTGGAATCGATAATCTCGGTTAAACCTTCTTTAAGCCTGTTGGTTATAACTTTGCTAATACACTTATAGACCACATTGCAACACGCAATGGGTCTATAATTTGTCACCTTCAATGAAGTCTGAAACTTAGGAACTAGAGAAATGAGATTAGCGTTGAATTCTCCCAAAATCTTGCCAGACGAGAAGAATTCCTTTACTGCAGAACATACGTCACCAACCACTATACTCCAAGCTGTCTTAAAAAACTTTGAAGTAAAATCGTCCGGCCCGGCAGCTTTATCATCATCTATAATAAACATAGCTTCTATTATTTCAGAATCCACAACCACTCTTACCAAATTTTCCGCACACTGTGAGTCCAACTTCTTAACGAACAGACTTTCTACATCATCAATAGCAAAAACCTCATCCTCAGATCCTAAAAAGTTTTGAAAATGATTATAAAAAACTGCTCTGGAACTTCATCCCCTTCAAATTTATTTCCCATCTCATCAAAGACCACCTCCATCATGCTTTTATTTACCCTACCCTTCAAAACATTATGGAAAAACATAATATTTTGATCCCCCTCTTTAAGCCACTAAATTTTACGTTTATTGCTTTAACAACATCTCATAATCAATGGTATAGAAGATAGAAAACCCTTGAGTAATGATTTTATTATTGACCACTAATTTTTAGTGGTAAAAACCCTAAATACCCTAAACCCACAAATGGGCTTGGGCCTATTTATTCACTAATACTCCCCTGCAGTCCGAGCGGCGAAATCGCAAAAGCTCGGACTGGAGTAGTAAACTAAGAAAGAAAAGAAAAAAAAAGAAAAAACATTAAAAGAAATAATAGCGATGAAGGACATCCGACAACAAGCGTCTTCAAACAACTACAAACTTGAAGTCCCATAGAACTGATAAACCTGGATAAACCAATATAACCGAAGCACGAACAACAACATACGATTGTGTGGATTTTTGACCTTAGCACAAATCACCAACACAACAAACAAATAATAAAACTTAAAAAAAACCATAATAGCTGCTGCACCACGGTCTTGTTGATCAGGAAACAGATCTTCAGATCCGACACAAGTAAAAAAGATCACGATAATATTGGAAGGATGGCTGGTGACGATGACGTCATGCTTTTCTTTGAGTGCTGGTGATGATGACGAGGCGGCTAGGTTTTTTTTTTTGTAATTAGGAGTTTAACACGGATCCCTCCGAATCAACAACGAGTTTCGATGACCGAAGTACAACTATTTTGTAAAGAATTTTAGTGTTTTGAGAGCGTAAGATACGTGATTGAGTGTTTTAGGATCATATGGCTGATACCAATGAATAATGATAGAAACCCCTGAGTTATGATTATTATTGACCACTATATTAATAGTGGTAAAACACTAATAACCCTAAGACCCATAAACTTGCTTGGGCCTATTTTATGTCGACTAATACTCCCCTGCATCCGAGCGGCGAAATTGGCAAAAGCTCGAGACTTGAAGTAAAGTAAACTAGAAAAGAAAAGAAAAAAAAGACAAAACATTAAAAGAAATAATAGCGATGAAGACATCCGACAACAAGCGTCTTCAAACAATCTTCAAACTTGAAGTCATGAACTGATAAACCTGGATAAACCAATATAACCGAAGCACGAACAACAACATACGATTGTGTGGATTTGTGACCTTAGCACAAATCACCAACACAACAAACAAATAATAAAACTTAAAAAAAACCATAATAGCTGCTGCACCACGGTCTTGTTGATCAGGAAACAGATCTTCAGATCCGACACAAGTAAAAAAGATCACGATAATATTGGAAGGATGGCTGGTGACGATGACGTCATGCTTTTCTTTGAGGGCTGGTGATGATGACGATGGCGGCTAGGTTTTTTTTTGATTTAGGGTTTAACAAGGATCCCTCCGAATCATCAACGAGTTGTTGATGACCGGAGGACAACTATTTTGTAAAGAAGGTTAGTGTTTTTGAGGCGAAGAATCTTGGATTAGGGTTTAGACCTTAAACGGCTGATACCATGTAGAAAGATATAACCCCTGAGTTATGATTTATTATTGACCACTATTTATAGTGGTAAAACCCTAATACCCTAAACCCACAAACGGGCTTGGGCCTATTTATTCACTAATATCAAGAACGGCTTCCTTATAAGCATTACAGTACACATATTCCTCTTCTCTTAGATGAACATTATCCGACTCCTTATCTAAACATTGTTCCTCAGCGCCTTGACTTTATCGAAAACATTTCCATTCAATCTATTCTAATTCCTCATGTATCTTTTCATGTTTTTCAACTTTTTAGCAAAAACAAACATACGAAAACCCTTAACATCAATATTCTAATTATTCCTCACAGTAGATAGAAAGCTATCCTTATCCGCCAAAAAATTCAAAAATCTAAAAGACTTAGGCTTCTGAGCTTGAGCTATAACTTCAGGATACACTAGCGTAGCTGGACAATGAATAGAAGTAACAAATGGAAGAAAGTTTGCATAGCAATTACCAAAAAACAGAAAGGTACCTAACACTCTATCAAGCTTTTTAAGAATACCATTACCCGGATTATTCCTTTTTTGATACCAAGTATAGAACATACATATACTAATAAATATCCTCCAAATCTAGAGACTCCCCATCACCTTCTAAAAACCTCCATATCTGTATCAATAACCGAGAAATAGTTTAAACAGTCTTCAACATTTAATGCCACATTAAAATCTCCTAAAACTACCCAAGGCTCACCATTAACCAAATCTGTCACACCCCGACTTAGGCGAAAACACGGGATGCGACGAAGAATGATCAATCATAACACAAGGTACACAATAGAGAAAACTAAAATGCATTAATGAAAAGTATCATGATGATCTTCAAACACAAATTACATGGTTTTGAGTGAAGTCCAACAAGAACAAAACAAATATTGCTAATTATTACAGACCAAACACCCACGCAAGGGTCCCATACTAGTCTTGAACCAAAACCAAAAAGTACTAATTCAAAACAAACACAAATGCAAGACCTCTTAATACATGATCCATACATGATACTCTTAAGGTTTGCTAGCTTGCATCACAACCTTACTGATCATTAACTTCACCTGAAAATGATACTCGAAAAGGTCAACAAAAATGTTAGTGAGCTCGTAGGTTTGAAGAAAACCCAGCAATTGTGCCAATATTTCAAATTGTAGATAATTGTGCAATAAGAAGTGAATACATGTAACAATTCCAAATCCCATGACTAGCCTCACACCGTGCTAGTCATCACAACCAAACATCTACCAATTCTCATAGGACTCGCAACTATTGTAGTCACCCGCACCTAAACCTACCAGTCAAGAGCATTTACTTAGGGCAAGACCATCACAAACATAGCAAATCCATGCTAATCACATAACATTGCCCATAAACATACTCGAAGCACGCAATTAACATCCAAATTTAAACTACATAAATATTCACATTGGTAGTCATAAGCACATAACATTGTCCCAAAAACAAAACCACGTTTCACACAGTAAGAAAACACATTCAAAACAGTTTTGAGTATCATTTTCCCCCAACGGAAAATGGACAAAAAAGTATTGTCCCCTATCGAAATCTATGATCTAACTATAGTCCAATATACCACGAAACAGAAAAAACCATTGTAATTATGAAATACAAGTGTTTTTAATAATCTGAACTTCGTTGATCTTGAATTGTTTACTAATGTCTTCCAATTTATACAAAATGAAAAGGCATAATCGGAAAGGTTGTGATTGTCAATCAAACCAACAGAATGGTCCATTCATAATAACTGCCAATAAACTAACTTAATTATTAACATTATACATACTAAGTACCTAACTATGTCGTTTATGAAACATTATTGGTCCCAACATTCTCCCCCCCTAAATTGTTATAGACGTCAATCGAGTCTATCTTCACTTGACTTTACAGCAATGTAGGGTATCATTGTCATTTTTTGTTTCATAATGAGAAGAACACTTCTTGCTTGTTTTTATTGTATTTCCACTCGTACATTCCCTCCAAGTGGGGTGTGCCGAATTCACCACATCATACTTCGAAAGTGCTCTTGTTTTTAGTTCCTTGATTCGTACTTGTCCCACGTGCATTTGGACTGTTCTTCCATTTCATGCTTTCTTTGGCTTCTTTGTTGAAATTTTTACCTCGCCCTTTACCATGACTTTGGTTGTTTGAACTTGCCAACAGAAGTTTGTCTTGATCATTTGCCTCTAGTGTGTCTTGACTTTTGATTCGTTCTTCAAAGGCTGTTAATCTTCCAACGGCTTCTTCAAACGACATTTCGTCTAAATCTTGATATTGTTCAATAGTTGCCACGATCGGTAAAAACTTCTTTGGAACCGAGTTGAGTAGTTTCCTCACAATTATCTTGCTTTCGAGTGTAGTTCCAAGATTTCTAAATTTGCGCCCTTATATCAGCTTCAATTTGCTTGCAAAACCACTTATAGTTTCACTTTCTTTCATCTTTAAAGACTCTAGTTCACTCCTCAAGGTTTGCGAACGTGCTTTCTGAACTAAGTCTACTCCAATGAACAGAACTTTGATCGAGTCCCAAACTTCCTTTGTAGTCGAAACATTGTGCTACTGTAATTAGGACATCTCGGGCAAGTTTGAAAGATCGTTGCCTTTGAAGTATGTGCTTTCTTTACATCCACCGCATCTTTAGTATCAATATTTACCATAGACCATGGGCCTATCAATATGTTTCCATCAACTATGCCCATGTACTGTGTTTGTTTCGGTTAATTTTGGACATTTATTGAAACATTTCCTTGTTCTCGGAACTGATCACTGTTGATGTGTTATCATGCTTTCACCTTCTACCATTCTTGCTTGGCCATGCTTTTAACTGCTTACTTCTTATAATCAAATTCGAGATGGTTTAGGTTTCCTTGTCTTGTGTTTGATCAAAAGATCAAAACTCTTACTTGTTACTGGCCAACTTGCTAACCAGGTTTTCTTGCTAAACTTGCTTAATATTGACCAACTTGCTAATCAATATTGTGTTTTCCAGACCCACTTGCTAATCTGGTTCTTTCTTGATTTGATCAAAATAATTGATCCTTTATATTTGAATCTTAAGGCTCGGAACTTGCTATGAACCTAAGGATTTGGTCTTGACTTGCTAAGAATCACTAGGATTCGGTTTAACTTGCTATTTTGTATTTTGTAAAAGTGAAAAGATTTTTTTTCTTTTAGATAAAAAAATACAAAACTTGATTTTTCTTACTTTTATATGTATATATATATATTTTTTCAAAAAAAAGAAAAACCGAAAAGTATTAACTTAAATCTTAAAGGAAGTAATTTTTCTAAAAAACTATACAATATATATTATATCAAAAATAAAAGTGGAGGGTGTTAAATGTTTTTTTGAAACCTGTTGGGTTAATAACCCGATGTCCTTTTGGTGCTAGTAAAACTGCGCCTCTCTTTTTTCTCTTGGGAAGACGCGTCTCCTCTTGAGACCGTTCCTCCTTCTTCTTCTTGGTACACAAGAGAGGAGGAGAAAAAAGGTTTTTAGGTTTTTGGTTTTTCAAGGATAAGCCAAATAATGACTCTAGAGTTCATTATATAGGCAAAGATTACTTGGCTTGCAAGCCAAGCAATTCCAATCCCTTTGGGTTTGTTCCGCCGACCGGCCAAATAAAGGAGGGGGCTTTCGAACTTTTCTTTCCTTAGCTTTACATATAGGTCCTTATATTAATGTTTAAGGACCGTTTGTAAATCCCATTAAGTAACTAATTAATTAACGTTCGTTATAGCTTATATATCACTAATTAATATTATATATATATATATATATATATATATATATATATATATATATATATATATATGAAAACATAATTGTTTTACGTATTAACACGTGCGTCCCCATAGGCTCACGTAACTTCTAGACATATATTATTTGGATATGGACATATCCTAACAAGAAGAAGGGTCTCGGTTTCAGTAACGGACGTTCAACTTTCAATTGAAACGTTTGACCCGTGGAAGCATCAAGGTTATTTGATAACATTTTTCTCAATATGCCATCGGAAGATACGTAAAGTGGTATAAGTAGCGATATGGAAGATGATGGATGGGAAAATGAATCGACTCTAAAAGATATTAAAGTGAGTATCCTCATAATGGAAAATGGGAATTATTGGTCCCTAGTCAATAGTCTTATGATTAGCTGTAGTCACAATATACCATGAAATAGAAAAATGAATTGTAATTATGAAATACAAGTGTTTTTATTAATCTGACTTTCGTTGTTCTTGATTGTTTACATGTCTTCCTATTAATACAAAATGAAAAGGCATAATCGAAAGGTTGTGATGGTTCGATCAAACCAACAGATGTGTCCTTTCATAATAACTGCCAAAAACTAACTTAATTTTAATATAATACATACTAAGTACCCTAACTTTGTGTTTATAACATTATTGGTCCAACATTCTCCCCCCTAATGTTATAGACGACAATCGAGTCTTCTTTACTTGACTTCACATCAATGTGGGTTCATTGTCAGTTTCATAAATGAGATGAGACTCTTCTTGCTTGTTTTTATTGTATTTCCACTTCGTACATTCCCTCGCAAAGTGGCCAAAGTCACCACATTCATAACATCTAAAAGTGCTCTTGTTTTTAGTTCCTTGATTCGTACTTGTCCCACGTGCATTTGGATTGTTCTTCCATTTCATGCTTTTCCTCTGGCTTACTTTGTTGAAAATTTTTACCTCGCCCTTTACCATGACTTTGGTTTGTTTGTGAACTTGCCTAACAGAAAGTTTGTTTGATCATTTGCCTCTTGGGTGTGTCTGGTCTTTTGATTCGTTCTTTCAAAGGATGTTATCTTACAACGGCTTCTTCTCAAACGAACATTTCGTCTAAATCTTGATATTGTTAATAGTTGCCTACAGATCCGGTAAAACTTCTTCTGGAACCCGACGTTGAGTAGTTTCCTTTTTTATCTTGCTTTCGAGTGTTTAGTTCTTAGATTTCTAATTTTGCCCTTTATAATGCTCAATTTGTTGCAAAACACTTTATTATAGTTTCACTTTCTTTCATCTTTAAAGACTCTCAGTTCACTCCTCATGGTTTGCGAACGTGCATTCTGAACTAAGTGCTACTTCAAAATGAACAAAATCTTTGATCGAAGTCCCACACTTCCATTGTGTGTCGAAAAACTACTGTGCTACCTGGCATTAGGACATCTTCGGGGAAATGTTTGACATAGATCATTGCCTTTGATTGTATGTGCTTTCTTCTCTATCCACCGCATCTTTAGTATAATAGTTTTTCTTAGACCATGTGCATTAATATTGTTTCCATACAATGCCCAGTAGTGTAGTTGGTTGTTTCGGTTTACAATTTTGGTAAATTGTAGTGAACATTTCCTTGTTCTAGGAATTTGATGCCTCTGTGTTTGTTGTGTATCATGCTTTTCACCTTTCTACATGCTGGATTTGCTTGCTTGCTTTCTAATTGATTACTTCTTATTTCAGAACCGAGATGGTTTCTAGTTTTCTTGCTCTTGTGTTTGATCAAAAGATCAAAAAACTCTTACTTGTTACTGGCCAACTTGCTAACCAGGTTTTCTTGCTAAACTTGCTTAATATTGACCAACTTGCTAATCAATATTGTGTTTTCCAGACCCACTTGCTAATCTGGTTCTTTCTTGCTTTGATCAAAATAATTGATCCTTTATATTTGAATCTTAAGGCTCGGAACTTGCTATGAACCTAAGGATTCGGTCTTGACTTGCTAAGAATAACTAGGATTCTGTTTAACTTGCTATTTTGTATTTTGTAAAAGTGAAAAGATTTTTTTTCTTTTAGATAAAAAATACAAAACTTGATTTTTCTTACTTTTATATGTATATATATATTTTTTCAAAAAAAGAAAAACCGAAAAGTATTAACTTAAATCTTAAAGGAAGTAATTTTTCTAAGAAAAAACTATACAATATATATTATATCAAAAAATAAAAGTGGAGGGTGTTAAATGTTTTTTTTTGAAACCTGTTGGGTTAATAACCCGATGTCCTTTTGGTGCTAGTAAAACTGCGCCTCTCTTTTTTCTCTTGGGAAGACGCGTCTCCTCTTGAGACCGTTCCTCTTTCTTTTTCTTCTGGTGGTTAACCACCGATTAAGTGGTCGGTTTAACCGTCTTTATCTTTTATGGTTGTGTTCCTCTTGGATCACTGGATCCCTTTGATTGTTGTGCGAAATTAAGGTTTCACAAATTTAGGGATCTTTTGAAATCGTCTAAGATTTGGGCCTTTGTGGATAACCTGAATCAATTGATGATTCGATTAAGGGTGCGAGTCTTGTTTCTTCAAACACAGGTGTGTTGTTCGTTTCCCTTTTTTTTTGATGATTTTGGATTACTGCCCCTGTTTGATGACTAGGTTATCGATCGATATGGTTTTCTGATTTTGAATTTGGTTTCGGATTTGTAACCGTACCTAACCTTCGATGTTTGATGATTCTGGGTTATGGTTTTTGGATTTGATGTTCTTGAGAAAAAAAACTGAAACTTTACAAAAATGAAACCCTTTTTGATGCCGGTTGAGTTAATCACAGGAGTGATTGATCCCTTAGCGACAGAAAGTTGGATTCAGATGATACAATTGTTTGATAAACACATGAATATGATTTCTGATTGTGTGGTCAAACGAATTTTACAAAGTTTTGGCCAAAACAAAAAAAAAAAATGGTTTTTTTTATTCAAAACAAGAACGAAATTTTTTGGTATATGATGATTTGGTTAACAACCAAGCTCTGATGCCAATTATTGTCTCTATACGATGGATCTATGATCTAACTGTAGTCATAATATACCAAGAAACAGAAAAACGAATTGTAACTATGAAATACAAGTGTTTTAATAATCTGACTTTCGTTAATCTTGATTGTTTACATGTCTTCCTATTTATACAAAATGAAAAGGCATAATCGAAAGGTTGTGATGGTTCAATCAAACCAACAGATGTGTCCTTTCATAATAACTGGCAATAACTAACTATAACTAACTTAATTTTAACACAATACATACTAAGTACCCTAACTTTGCGTTTATAACATTATTGGTCCAACATTCTCCCCCCTAATGTTATAGACGGAAATCGAGTCTTCTTCACTTGACTTCACAACAATGTGGGTTCATTGTCAGTTTCATAAATGAGATGAGACTCTTCTTGCTTGTTTTTATTGTATTTCCACTTCGTGCATTCCCTTGCAAAGTGGCCGAAGTCACCACATTCATAACATCTGAAAGTGCTCTTGTTTTTAGTTCTTTGATTCGTACTTGTCCCACGTGCATTTAGACTATTCTTCTATTTCATGTTTTCCTTGGCTTCTTTGTTGAAATTTTTACCTCGCCCTTTACCATGACTTTGGTTGTTTGAACTTGCCAATAGAAGTTTGTCTTGATCATTTGCCTCTAGCGTGTCTTGACTTTGATTCGTTCTTCAAAGGCTGTTAATCTTCCAACGGCTTCTTCAAACGACATTTCGTCTAAATCTTGATATTGTTCAATAGTTGCCACGATCGGTAAAAACTTCTTTGGAACCGAGTTAAGTAGTTTCCTTACTATTATCTTGCTTTTGAGTGTATTTCCAAGATTTCTAAATTTTGCCCTTATACTGCTCAACTTGCTTGCAAAACCACTTATAGTTTCACTTTATTTCATCTTTAAAGACTCTAGTTCACTCCTCAAAGTCTGCTAACGTGCTTTCTGAACTAAGTCTACTCCAATGAACAAAACTTTGATCGAGTCCCAAACTTCCTTTGTAGTCGGACACTGTGCTACCTGCATTAGGACATCTTCGGGCAATGTTTGAAAGATCATTGCCTTTGATGTATGTGCTTTCTTCTTATCCACCTCATCTTCAACATCAATAGTTTTCCATAGACCATGTGCCTTCAATATTGTTTCCGTCAACAATGCCCATGTAGTGTAGTTTGTTTCGGTCAATTTTGGACATTGTAGTGAAATATTTCCTTATTCTCGAATTGATGCACTGTTTGATGTGTTATCATGCTTGTCACATTCTACCATGCTTGCTTGCTTGCTTGCTTTTAACTTTCTTACTTCTTACAATCAGAACCGAGATGGTTTCTGGTTTTCTTGCTCTTGTGTTTGATCAAAAGTTCAAAAACTCTTACTTGTTTCTGGCCAACTTGCTAACCAGGTTTTTTTGCTAAACTTGCTTAATATTGACCAACTTGCTAATCAATATTGTGTTTTCCAGGCCCACTTGCTAATCTGGCTCTTTCTTGCTTTGATCAAAATAATCGATCCTTTATATTTGAATCTTAAGGCTCAGAACTTGCTATGAACCTAAGGATTCGGTCTTGACTTGCTAAGAATCACTAGGATTCGGTTTAACTTGCTATTTTGTATTTTGTAAAAGTGAAAAGATTTTTTTCTTTTAGATCAAAAATACAGAACTTGATTTTTCTTAATTTTATATGTATATATTTTTTTTTTCTAAAAAAAACTCCAAAAAGTACTAACTTAAATCTAAAGGAAGTAACTTTTCTAAAAAAAACTATACAATATATATTAATACTAATATATATTATATCAAAAATAAAAATGGAGCACGATTTGGGGAGGGGGTGATTTGAAGATCAAATCGGGTTTCAAAAAATGTTTTGTCCCTTTTCCGGTTATGTTTCTCCGGTTAACCTCTGGTTCCTTTTTTCTGGCCCTCATCCTATTGCCTCGTGCGTTTCTTCCTTTTGATCCGACTGGAATGATTATCAAACGAAAGTTTTATACCCATCAATCGATCGGATCTTACTCCGCCTCTGTGGGATTTTCAATCAGCGATTCTGATCACTTGTTACTCTGTTTTTGATCGTCTTCTTACTTCTCCAATCGACGAATGAACAGGTATTCCTTCTTCCTTACTTTCTATTATGAATCCCTGGAATCGTTCTCCCTTGATCGATTAGCCTTGGCTCTGATGCCAAATATAAGAAAGAAAACTTGCTTTTGAATAACAAAATCACAGGTAATATATTAATATACTTTCTATTGATTGATACTTGATTGATTGTAACTGGTTACAGAACTTGACCTATTTATACCAATTGAATCGGTGCCAAGGAACCAACACAATGGTTTATACCGAAGAGGCACAAACTTATTCAATAATACTAAAAGGTATAAGTGAAAGGTTGTGATGGTTCATCACAACCAAAGGTTGTGTCCTTTCATAATAACTACCATATAACTAACTTAACTAAAACATAATACATACTAAGTACCCTAACTTTGCGTTTATAACATTATTGGTCCAGCATCTTCCTTTTTCCATCTCCATTCATCTTCCACAACCGGATACATCTTTTTGTAAAACCAGTTTTCGCAATTGTATATCTAACACAAAAGTGAATGCAGCCTCTTAGAACCATCATAGTCGAACACCAACTGTATAGACCATCCTCATCAAAAGTGGGAGTTGCTATCCATGTAAATTGTTCACTCTTTGTGTCGAACCTTATAATTGAATATTTGTCGCTTAAAAAATAGAGATTATCATTCAAACAAGTACCCGGTGACCACCATCCTATACCTGAATACAAGTTGGGATTCACAATAATTGAATCTAGTTTCCTCCATGACTCGGATTTCAACGAATATACGTAAACTTTGTGGTATTTTACACACAAAATCTTGTAATCGTCTTCACATGAGCTATAGTACAATCCAAATACTATTAGCAATCTGTTGTAGCATTCCCCATGAGAATCGGATTTGGGCAATGTCTTATAATCATTCGTCAAAGGATTCCATAAAATTAAGTGAGAGTATTCGCTCCGATTAATATTACTAATTATGCCTACACATACCAGTCCATGAGAAGATGCTAAAATTTTGATGTCTCCTGGACTGCCTTCAAATGGAAGAGGGCGGCTGGGAGTTAAACCGTTCTCAGGTGCCTCGCAGTCGATGGTACTAAACTTGCATGGTATTGTTTCTGTAAGCACTAAAAGTTTGTGCTGGTTTTGATACTCATCAATGTGGCAGCGGTTGTGCATCTTTTTGAACATGCCCAACGATACGGACGAGTGCCATGTTGGATTATGTGAGTTGAACTAGCCGAGTACGACTAGGAGTGTGTGAGCCTATTGGGGGCACACACGAAAAACATTTAGAGTGCGTTGTTACTTCACGTTATGTTTCTATGTAAACCGTTTGAACCAAAAATCAACTAGACATGATCATGGGGCTGTCCTAAAGAGTGTAGTTCAGCTGGAAGGATCTAGAGAGATGTCTAGGTACATTCAAAGAGGATAAGGACCAGGAGATGGGAAGAGGTATGATAAGGTTAAAAGAATGAGAGTTGTGATAAGTCTTAAACATGTTTTTTAGACTTATCACAATTAGGGTTGAGAGGGTATATAAACCCCTCACCTCTCTCTCATTATACACGAAATTAAGACTCAAGAAAACACAGAAATCATCTTCCATACTTCCTCCATTTATCAACCGAGTTCATAAACCTTCATTAGGGTTTTTGTATTCGTTTCACTCTTATAATCTTTCTAGCAAGTTACGGGCTTCCTCCAAAGATTATACAAGCTATTCTTAGATCCATTAGTGATATAATAGCTTCTGGTCATTTGGTTTATAAGCTATCAAGGCGTGATAGGCTTTAAACCGATTTTCCCTCTTTCTGAGCGTTCTCGGACAACACAGAAAAACAGATCGGACGTAGTGTCATCCGATATCGGACAACAAAGGTTTTGGATCTCGGGTGGACAAAGGATCTCGGACAGAACAGAAAATGAGGTTTTTTTTGGTTTTCTTTTCGGATCAGGTTCTTGGGTATTGCTACACTTGTAGTTTGGGTACACGTGAGGTTTGGACTAGCATCCGGGCGTGCTTGTTTACGTGTTTGTGTGAGCACTCGTAGAGGTGACAATTTAGTCACTAGTTTCATACACTTGGTTTCTTTGATTTGCTGGTGACTACGAGGGTATGTTCCTATTTATTTTTCGTGTCCCTTAAATGTGTTTTATGAATGAAATGTTTAACGTAATTTGTACTAAGACTCGATCTATCCGCAGCCCGTACTCGTAAGAGTTAAATTGGTTAACTTGATTGTTAAATTCCAACAGTGGCATCACGAGTCAACTTGTTTAGTATACATGTATTACATACGATTTAAAACACGCTAGGGCTGCATGAAATTGGTTTATTTATTGTTTTTATTGAAAATTATGGCAACGACATGCAATCATTGCCATAAATAATGAATAAACAACCTAGAATCAACACAAACATAAAATGATAAAAAGAAGTATAGATTAAAAATTAAATGTTAATTAAGTTGCAATGTTATATCTTATTCTTGTATTATCTCGCAGTAAGAACTCACGCAATTCATGTTATATGATGTAATTTGGCGACTAGCACCTTTATCAAAAACCTAGTGAGAGTCTTATGGTTCTCCAATTGGGGAAGACTCTTTTGAGAACTCGAGGCATTATGTGATTTACTGCTTTCATTATAAGAGTTTGTTCCTCAATTTTCAATCCAATTTTTAGTCTGTTTTAGTTGCTTATATGTGATATGCCTTGTGTCTAGTCAATATTTGCAAAATATAGATTTTATGAAACTCTTAAAACCGGACTAATACTTATAGAGAAATTTGGATTGAACATGTCTAATATTACACACATAATTTTATTCCTTGTGACCAGTTATGTGTTATTTGCGAAACCGGGATTTTTGGACAAATTAATATGGACATTAAATTATGAAATTTGATTTCTTGTGAAGCTTTAGTTTTACATGCGCGGTATGGGGTTGAATTGATCGTTAATTTTCTCCCGCCCCACTACATGCTTCGGCATATGAGGGAATTATTGGAATTACTTGTGTTTTCGGACCAAGTAGGAGTACAATATAGGGTTGATCAATCTGTAATCCCACCATATTGGCATCAATAAAACTAAATGTTAACAAAAGGGGTTTCTTAACATACAATAGCATCATTAGTCAATTGGAAGTACGGCTCACCCATTATGGACAAACTATAAGAGAAGTTTAAGGCGGGTTGAAGTAAGATTCCCCAAATGAAGTCAGGTTTTTAATACGCTTCGCGCTGACCTGTTTCTCCGCTTCTTTGTGCGTCCTAAATGGAGCTACCGTGAACATTTGACAAAATGATTGCTATACCAAAAAGGTTAACAAAATGTTTTCTTAACTTTGTGCTACAAGTTGTTTTGCATGCTTCTTGTACACAACTTTGTCACATTTATGTGTATACCCTTATATGAAGTTTTAAGTCTATGCCAGCCAAAACTAGAACACGTGCATTTGGCTTGACCTCTCTGGTCAGACCTCAGGGCCTTGCCAACCCATGGCGAATTTTTTCATAGGTCAGATCTATAAAAGATCTATGTCAATTTTCGCACGTTCTGTTTTGGTGGAACTTCAATCGAGTTCCTGGACAACCTCGGACACGATGCATAAGATTGAGACAAAATATGCTTTGACATTACTATAATAGTTACTAATGTCATTAGTCTCATAAATCTAAGAGTTGCATTCCATGCAATTAACGCTCGTCGCTTACCTCTTGCCCTACTTGTTTACACGTTGGTCAGACCTTCTGTAATAAGTGGGAGGTCAAGTTGGATCTTAGTCTTATTAGTAATTAATTGGGTAGTTAATTCCTTTAAGAATTTAATTATCGACAATACTAATATTTGAACTTTTTCTAATTATAGATGACAACCTCGTCAAAGCTAAAAAACAATTCGGTCTTCAGGGGCTTCTTCAAGAAACAAAAACTGACTGGACCCAACTTTATTGATTGGTATCGACAACTTAGGATTGTACTATCAATTGAGGATAAGTATAATTCCCTATAGCATCACTTCCTCCGGCTCAAGTAGCACCTGCGGTCAGCAGTTGCTCCTGAAATCCTTGCAGCTCATACTGCTTGGGTTAAAGGATCAAAAGAGATTGCTGGACTCATGCTCATGACCATGGAGCCAGAGATCCAACGAAATCTGGAAAACCTCCATGCTAATGACATGCTAAAGGAGTTAAAAACTCTGTTTGCCCAGCAAGCAGAGCAGGAGCTTCTTCAGACTACGCGAGATTTTCACTCTTGCAAACAGGAAGAAGGGCAGTCAGTTAGCTCGTATGTTCTGAAAATGAAGGGCTATATTGACAATCTAGAGCGTTTGGGGCACCCCGTGACACTTGGCCTTGCTGTGAGTCTGATTTTAATCGGTCTACGCAAGGAATTTGATGGGTTTGTGCAGAATTATAATATGCATAGCCTGGGGAAGACAGTTAACGAGTTGCATGCTATGCTAAAGCTCCATGAGCAAACTCTAACTCTGCCAAAAAACAACGCTCCTTCTCTGCATGCTATTCGATCGGGTAAAGTCCTGAAAGGTAAAAAGCACAAAAAACCGCAACCCTAAATGGCTGCTAAGGGACATAATCAAGGGAATAGGAAAAATAAGCACGCTTATGCTCCCAAGCCCAAGATTCCCCCTCCACCCAAGAGGGAAGATCCCGCAAAGGACTCAATCTGTCATGAGTGTGGTGAGACAGGACATTGGAAGAGGAACTGTCCTCAGTACTTAGCCGAGTTGCTGAAGAAGAAAAAGAACGCAACCTCTAGAGCTGGTGGTTCAGGTATCTTCGTTATAGAACTCAATACTTTCCTTATTAGATCATGGATCTATGACACTGGTTGTGGTACTCATATTTGTAATACAACGCAGGGTCTAAGGGCAATTAGGAAAATAAAGTCGGGGGCTCTTAGCTTGTACGTGGGCAATGGTCAACGTGAAGCTTTGGAAGCAATTGGCAACTTTGATTTATCTCTCCCTAGAGGATTAGTTATTGTTTTGAACAATTGTCATTATGCTCCTTAATATGTGCTTAATTACACATATTTTATACCCAATAAAACGAGCTTAAATGACAAAAAACAGACAAAAACTGCCAAATATATGTCTGTTTTGCATTTGTATTGTGCAGGAAACGGATATCACACAAAAGGACAAAAAACAAAGCCAAAGACGACAAAACTGAGCACAAATCTGGAAAGAGCGTGAAAAGACATAAATTTATTATTAACTTTTCTATCGTTTATTTTTTATATAAAATTATTAGTTTTTATTTTTTGAGAAAGTTAATGTCATATATACTGTAAGCAACAAAAGAGCCCACGCTAGACTTGGACTCTGCTCTCTTTTGGCATTGTCCGTCTTGGACACATCAGCAAGAAAACGCACTGAAAAAGTTACAACACGATGACTTCTCAAATTCAACTGACCTTAGGGCTTTGAAAAAATGCGTATCCTTGTATGATCTGGAAAGATGGCACGAAAACCTTACACACATCAACTGAAAGGGCCAAAGACTTACTTGGACTAATACACACCGATGTATGTGGCCCATTTAAGATCACTTCAAGGCAAGGAGCAAACTACTTCGTCACTTTCACTGACGACTTTAGTCGTTATGGTTATGTTTACTTGTTAAAGCATAAACATGAAGTGTTTGAAACTTTCAAAGTGTTTCAAAAGGAAGTAGAAAATCAACTCGGGCCAAGACCCTAAATTACTCGTTCTGAATCGTGAGGGGGTGAATATATGAGTCAAAGAGTTTTTGGATCATCTAAGGATCATGGGATTAATAGCCCATCGTACTCCACTTACACTTCACAACACAATGGTGTGTCGGAGAGGAGAAACAGAACCCTACTAGATATGGTTCGATCCATGATGAGTCAAACAACTCTTCCAAAGTCCTTTTGGATTAATGCTCGGCGACTGCTGCACGCATTCTCAATATGGTTCCAACTAATAAGGTTGAAAAGACACCATACGAAGTATGGCATGGGCAAGCCCCTAAGTTGTCTTACTTAAAAGTCTGGGGTTGTGAGGCACTTGTTAAGCGAGATACTCTTACCAAGCCTGACAAGTTAAAACCCAGATCTATTAAGTGTATCTTCATAAGTATACCCAAGGAAACATGGGTTTATTCTTTTTACACCACCCAACCCGAGAACAAAGGGTTCTTGTGCTCGTGGAATGCTGGAATTCCTAGAGAATTAGATCTTATAAATCAAGAAGCAAGTGGGAGTCTTAGGATTTTGAAATTATTCAAGAAGAAAAATGATACGCAATCCTCTATAGACACGAGCTTAAATCAGAAGATGATGATCTAGAAATGGATGACCCACGAAGTGATATCATTCCATTCGTAGGTCCCACAAGGACAAAAAAACCTGCCATCCCCACAGATAGTAATGGTTTTATACATCGATGCTGAGAACATGAGTTAGGGGAGATCTCGTTGAAACCCGCTAACATAAAGCTGCATTAGTTAGACCCTGATCTGATAAATGGCTTTAATCAAATGAATGTGAAATGCAATCCACGAAAGACAACGAAGTTTGGATCTTGGTTGAACTTTCCTCCTAATGGGCAAGAACACCTTTGGTAGCAAGTGGCTCTTTAAGAAGAAGACCGACAAGGATGGAGTTGTACACACCTATAAAGCTTATCTTGTGGCGAAGGGCTATACTCAAACAACCAGGGAGTTGATTATTAAGAAACCTTTCACCTATTGTAACATTAGAGCTATTAGGATTCTTATAGCACAGCTGCGTACTATGACTAATGAGAATTTGGCAAATGGATGTCAAAACTGCCTCCTCTATGGATACTCCAATGAAAGGTTTACATGGAGCAACCTGCAAGTTTTATTCCAATCAAAAAAATACCAAACCGAGTATGCAAACTAAAACGTTCCCATTATTGGGCTTAAGGCAAGCAATCAAGGCAAAGGAATAAGCGTTTTGAATGATGAAATAAAGAAATTTGGTTCAGTCGAAAATGTTGATGTGAGCACATGTTATACTAAAAGCTAGTGGGAGTAATGTCCACTTTCCTAATCTAGTATTCGAACGACAATAATTGATAATGGGAAACCGTATTCCAATGTAACAAATGTTAAATCCTACCCTTGGAAAAAAAAAAAAAAAAAGAGGGTTTTGGCTATGAAAGATTAGGTGCAGCTGCATATATTCATGGAATCAAGAATCTCAAAGATAGATCACGACGGTTGATTGGCTTATGTCAAAGTGCTTATATCGAAAAAATCTTAAAGCGTTTTCACATGGAGAATTCCAAACGTGGGAGTATCCCCATGCAAGATAAGCTAAGATTGAGTAAATCACAAGGTGCCTCTACACCTGCTGAAATGAAGACGCATGCAAAGTGTTTCCATAGGCCTCGGCTTGTATCATATTAAGTATGATGTGAGATGTCCTCACCCTGATGGTTGCGTTCGCAAGTTCAGAACATATCAAGCCTGATTCCAACAGAATCCAGGTGATCTTCAGCTGGACCACGTTAAGAACATATCTGAAGTATCTCAGGAATAACTACGGAAAAAAAACAAAAAGGTTTCTAGTTTTACGGAGGTGATCTAAAACGAGAGCTCAGGATTCCTTCATTCTTGCTACCTGATGTGGATACTGACGGATGCTGATACCTTCAAGTCTCAGACTGGATATTTTTCGTTTTTGAATTAGGTGCTGTTGATTGGAAAGTGCCAAGAAAATGCATTTCGCTACTATTCATCATCTGCAGAGCTGATTATATTGCGTGCCTTTGACTTCTAAGGAAGCGTAGGGTATAGAAATATCATTTATGGCTCGGGTTCTGTTCCCACAATTGAAAAACCCATTAATAAGATATTGTGATAAGACTGGAGCAATCGGGATCGGCTATTTGGCCTGATACCATGAAAGGTTGTGTATTTTCTGTGTCATAATGAGTTACAATGATATGTTTATATAAGTTAGATAATGGGTCTACACCCTTTGGGCCATGAAGACTAATCCGCTAACAGCTATATACACTGTTTTTTAACATTTACAATTCCAGGGAGTTTCAAGAGCGCTGATGGAGAATTCTAGAATCCAAAGATTGCCCACTCATTTGCATGAAAGGCAAAGCGCAATTCGCCATGCTAAGGTGAAACTTGAAGAACAAGGAATAACTCCATCGATTGACGTAAGTTAATATAACGGTTACTTTTAAAGGTGCTACAATCGTTGGTTATTTTGCGTTTTCTTATATTCGATTGTTTTTATGATCCAATAGAGAATTGCAGAAAGCTTGAACATATCCAGAAGGAAAGTTATGAACGCAACTCGGGTACTAAAGGCTTTACAAACTTGTATTTCTGCTTTTATCTTTCTGGGTTGTGTTTATAGCATAAGCATACTTTGACAAAAAAAAAAGGGGCCAAATGAAATAAGCATGTCGATATTTTATGCCGATAACCCTCCTTTGATTTCCATTTTGTTGAATATGAATCGACACTCCATGTAGGCAATCACTAAAGTTTTCTCACTTGATAGGGGAGCAAATGGTCATCTTGGTCAAACACTTGATACAGTAAGTCCAATATCAGAGCCTTTACTTATTTCTCATAATTGTGAAATGCTATAAATTAAACTGCCAAGTTATCTCTACTTTTGAGTTTTGACCGATCTCATGTAAACCGCCTCAGGACATTCCAGATAATTGCATGGAGAATAATCCGTGGCATGGAGTAGATGAAGCTGCTCTCAAGGTATTTTCACCCCGTTTGACCAGTTCTTGTTTAGTTAAATCTTTAACACTTACCAAAAATCACTAGAGATCATACATAATCCAAATATACCCATTCCAAGGTAAATGGGTCAAAATTTAAACCTCTCCTTTTAGGTAATTAAAATGAGAGCTATTATATGTGGTGATAACTGAATTGATTTTGATTTTTTAGGATGAAGTAAACAAGCTCATCACCACGACTCTAGGGGAACGTGAGAGATATATCATTCGTCTATACTATGGTCTTGACAACGAATGTCTTACTTGGGAGGAAATCGGCAAAAGGTACTCTACAAGACTTGACACTGTTTTGTATGAATATTTTACAAGAATAAACGAGTGTTATAGCATACCTAGAGGTGGCAATAAAAACCTACTTACTATCAAATTGGTAGATTTAATCTCTAGCGGCGCAAACGGGTAAAAAAAAGCCAGCTAAAATTGAAAAGGGGAAGGTGTTAACTGAACTTGCTGAATCTTTTTACGTAAAAGACGAAACTATTATCGAAAACAAGTTTTTGTCGTATATTTGACATGCTTGTTATTACTTAAAAGTTAAGAACAGACTTTTTAAGGTCAACCCAACATGCTTAGACACACCAAAAGGCTACTTTGACCCATTATCCAACCCATCTGAAGTGCCCTTTTTACCACCTCTAAACAAAGTAGAATTTGAATTTGAGGTACTTAATACGACGAGGAGCATTTAGTTTGAAATGTAGAACTGGAACTACCAAACACATCTAAAATGAACTTCAGTCCCAACTCTAATCTGATCTATATATCTCCTTTGAAATTTCAGAATAGGTTTGTCGAGAGAAGGCGTTAGAAAGATTGGACTTGCTGCTGTAGAGAAACTAAAACATGCTGCAAAAAAGACAAGACTTGAAACAATGCTAGTGAAACATTAATTTTGGTACTGCTGGTGTTCCCTAATTAAACTTCGGGAAATAACATATTACACTAATGTGAAAGCTTTTGCTTTCGCGACATGAGTTGAGAACATTGTATAAAATAGAACATACTGCATATATAAATCTGCACATATCATTTTGTTTAAGAGAATATATAGCCACACGAGGCTTTTCTGCCATAGTATTAGTAGAGACAGGTTCATAATATGTATAAATATTTGATCTGGATACCCGCGGATGAGGCTTAAGGTGTTGTATATTAAGTTTGGATTCAGTCGAATATAGCAAATATATAGCCTTGAATTCACAGCAATTCATTTTGAATACATAGTATCAGTTTGAGCCACATGTCAAGGGTTTGATCCTTACTCCCACAAGGCAGGAGGTCCTCTGGAAACTGCCTCTCTACCTTCGGGTAGAGGTATGGTTGTCTACATCTCACCTCTTCCATTACCCCGTGGAAGACGGGATTGGGTACCGTTAAGTTTTTTAGTTTGAGCCACATGTCAAATGCAGACATATTTTTTTCATTCATATACTCCGTATACGTGTTTAGCATTGAACTTGGATATTTGGATGCTTTGGAGTGCAACAAGCCTCATATCTAAATTGCGTTTGACTTGTAGCCAAGAACTTAGTATGTGTTATCTTCTGAAAAAGCGAGAGATTTGCAAGGGTTGTGTAGAGGGAACACTTGGAAGTATAAACTTTATGGATTAGTATGACCGATATCAGAATTATAACTACTACTCGTACTAGTTTTTAACCGTGTAAATACACGCAGGTTGTGAAATACAACACAGTTCTAGAATTCCGGCTCGCTGAGACGCTGACGCCTTAAATTATCCTAATAATATGGAAGACTCAATTGAATATTGATGTTATAGATGTTTAACTATTGTTGGTTTTTCATTTTGATAAATTTTATGCCAAATAAGGTGGTACATCAAGATCACTTCATGTTTACTTCACATTCTTGTTGCCCAGCTTTCTGTCTTGATGTGACCATGGGGTTATGTACCATCTCAATCATTATAGTTAGTGTGCTTGCTATTATTGGCAATTAAAATTTACTAAGTACTGTATAATTGAAGAAGTTGCTATCACAACCTATGCTAAATTATCATTATCATAACATTTTTGTTTTGATTGAGAATTGAAGTAGCAACTTCTAATTCTTCTAGATTAATATTTAATATCTACGTTTAACATAGTTTTTTCTTTTCATTTTTGACAAAAACTATATTTAAAAATCTACATGAGAATAAACAACGTTTGTGTTGGATGTTAATAGGTTTTGAAACATGTTTAGGTCAACTCACAACTTAACCTTTCTTTTTTAAATCTACATGAGAATAAAAAACCTGTTTAACCATTTGCCATGCCAACTTTTTATAGTAAGTGGTCACGTCTACCTTTTGAAAGTAGAAGGTGTATCTTTGAATCTATTTGAGAGTGGATTCAAGCCATATGATTTAATCGGTAAAAAAGTCAAAAATTATAATTACCCATAAAGTTAGAGCTATAACTTGATAAATTAAACACTCGTGTGTTGTTACTGGAAAAAAGGATGTAAATAACAAACAAACATATTACTAAAAAAAAAGAGTTATACCAACCTTTTATTATACTTTTCGCCAACCTTCTTATTATACTTTTGGTTTAAGTCAGTCAACAATAGCAAACTTTTTCCAAAATACTTTTGAGTTACTTAAAGTTTGAAGTGTTTCACTAAATATAACAAAATTTCAAAAACTGTATTAACGTTTACGTTTTAGTGACGTGACATGTAAAAGGAATTACCCCTTCCGTCCCACTTTAATTGTCTTTCGACAAAAAGAATTCATTTTAAAATAGATTCAGTGAATTTAAACATTTATTTGTTAAAAAGAATGTTTTTAGAACAAACTAAATATAAATTAGACAGATAAAATTGTAAATTTAATAAATATAAGAGGTGAGTTATTTTGCATACTAGTTTCTCCCTACATATTAAGGGACAAATCTAGACCATCCATTTTATTATATTAAAAAGACAAGATTTAAGATTTAAAAAAAATGGAGGACCAAAAGTGTAAATTTACTAAAACTCACACTAATCACTCCCTCATTATTTGTAAAGTTGGCAAATATTGTCAAAATTGCAATTAAATGACTTTTTTGACATTTTGTACGTTTTTAGTTTTTTTTTACTTAATTTTACGTTTTTTACGGGTTTTTACGTTTTCATGCGTTTTTTTACGATTTTTACGTCTTTTACGTTTTTTTACGTTTTTACGTTTTTTTTCCGTTTTTTCGTTTTTTCGTTTTTATGTTTTTTTTATATTTTTTTACGTTTTTTTACGTTTTTACGCTTTTTTTTACGTTTTTTACGTTTTTTTTACGTTTTTACGTTTTTTTTACGTTTTTACGTTTTTTACGTTTTTAACGTTTTTTACGTGTTTTTACGTTTTTACGCTTTTTTACGTTTTTTTACGTTTTTACGTTTTTTTTCCGTTTTTTCGTTTTTTCGTTTTTATGTTTTTTTTATATTTTTTTTACGTTTTTTTACGTTTTTACGCTTTTTTTAACGTTTTTTACGTTTTTTTTACGTTTTTACGTTTTTTTACGTTTTTACGTTTTTTTACGTTTTTACGTTTTTTACGTTTTTTTTACGTTTTTAACGTTTTTTACGTGTTTTTACGTTTTTACGCATTTTTTACGTTTTTTACGTTTTTTTTACGTTCTTATGTTTTTTTACGTTTTTTTACGTTTTTTACGTTTTTTACGTTTTTTTACTTTTTTATACGTTTTTTTACGTTTTTTTTACGTTTTTTTACGTTTTTGTATGTTTTCGTCCGCTTGCGCACGTTTTCGCGCGTTTCGCACGTTTTCGTCCGTTTTTAGATGTTCTCGCACGGTTTGTTACATTTTCGCACGTTTTCGTCCGTTTTTGCACATTTTCATATTTTTTCGCACGTTTTCGTCTATCTTCACATTTTTTTCTTCAGTTTTCGTCCGCTTTCGCACTTTTTCTTACGTTTCATACATTTTCGCATGCTTTCGCCCGCATTCGCGCGTTTTCATCAGCTTTCGCGCGTTTACGCCGGCTTTCGCGCGTTTACGCCCGCTTTCGTGCATTTAAGCTGGCTTTCGCGCGTTCCGCCAACATTCGCGCCTTTTTCCGCTTTTCTGTTTTTGTGCGCTTTCATACGTTTTCGTGTGTTTTCACTAG
>BQNB010083422.1:0-29040 GCA_026074375.1 Tanacetum coccineum
TTCTTAATTTTCAGGCCATTCAAGATGCATTTAGAGAAGTTTATTGGAGTGCTCATTAATTCATCAAAGTCCTTCAATGATTTTCCAAAAGAAGTTGAAGCAGCGAGATTCATAAACCAAATTTGAGTTGGTCTTTCCTGTGTAGTCTTGCCAATATTCCAGTCAGGGTCAGTGGGTTCTTGAGGAGGTGTAGGTTTCTTGAACTAGTCATGTCTAGAGGCAGTCTCATTCCTTGGTTCATCTTCATTATCACCCAGATTCCCTTCTTGATCATGTGGCATGTCTGAGTCTGCAATCTCGAACACTGGTTCCTCTGATTGAACAGACTTTCCAGAAGATTTCGGTTGAGACTTGGTGCTTTCGGAAGAGCCAGACATTGAATCTTTCCTTTTCGGATCAGTGGTTGGTTCTGCATCTTTGCTTAGCTTTCTCTTCTTCAACCCTCGGCCTGATCTAGCGGAAGGGTCTTCATCTTTGTCTTTGTCTTTACGGCTTCTTGATTGGCTGGTTTTACACTATATATATATAATATATAATAAAATATAAAATATATAATAGTCTAAAAATCAACAAGATCAATAATACCGAGAAGTAGTATAGAATGTTCCCGGGTCGTTTATCCCCAACGAGGCTGTACTGGAGAATCGATACAGTCGAAGATTTGAGTAGGAAGGAGAGAAATGGTTTGAGAGTGCAGGAAGTTGAATTAAGCAATAGCAAATAAAAACGTTTAAGAAAAACCTAAAAATTATGAATTTAAGCTAAAAAACGAGAGCACGAATCCCGAACAAAGGGGGAAAAACCTAAAATCTTTAAAATTAACCTACGAAGAAATTTTTGCTTCTAAACTACTCTAGGGAACAAATAACAAAGAATGAAAAAGACTAGACCGAAAACGGAGATCGTTTGACCCAAAAACGAGTCAAGACAAAAACCGCACTCGGACCCCGTTCTTTAAAAAACAAAAAGTTATAAAAATGACCCTACGAAAAGTTTTAAATTTTTCCTACAAACTAGATGACAAAATAAAATTTCCTAAAAAAGAAAAATATTTTTTGATAATTTTTGTATTTTTTATGAATTTTTTAAACTTTTAACTAAATTAAATTATAAAAAATAGTAAATGACTTCGAAAAATTCTGAAATTTTTACTAAAAATACTAGACTTTTTAACAAACCTACGAAAAATAAGAAACACAAAGTTGGCTTATAAATAAGCCCTCAATAAGCTGTTAACAGCTTAATGGCTTAAAAGCCCAAAACGTCTATAAGTATCAATGCCCTTGGGACTATAACGAAAAAGTCCCAAGGGCGCAGCGGTATGGTGTTGTAAAAAGGGGGAATGTATCGAGGGGTACCGGGTTCGAGTCTTGCTCACCCGGGTTGCCCCTTGTCTTTCCCTCTTTTTTTTTTGGAAAAACTTTGTGAAGCAAAGTTGTTAAGCTCGTGGGGCTTAACAACTTTGTCAACTACAGCTTTTTATGAAAAGCTCTAAATAAGCTGAAAAACAGCTTATAAAATCGACAGTTTGCTTATAATGGGCTTAAAGCTAGAAAAGCTAAGTCATTTGGCACACTATGGACAAATAAGCTAGGATTTGGACAAAAAGCTAAAAGGGGCCTAACTAACCTAGGTAAACTCTAAAAAGCTAAAAAGCTAAAACTAAATAAGCTTAACTAGCTTAAGTGGACAGAAATTAAAACAAGCTTAAAGAGGCTAAAAGCTTCACTGTGGCATTTAAATAAGCAAAGAAAATGAGAAATAAGCACTCAAAACTAACTACTCTACTAAAATAAGCTGCTAGGAATCGATTGAGCTTATTAAATAAGCTCAATAAGCCAAGAAATGAAATATAAGCAGTCCCTACACTAACTAGGCTAAAACAGTGAAAAGGCTAAATTGAGCTTAAAAATAAGCTATCTAAAAATCTTCCTAATGGCTGAAATTAAAAGGGCTTATCTAAGGGCTTATAGGCTCTCAGAATAAGCCAAGAAATTGGGCTTAAGTACACTACAAGCTTAGGAAAAGGAAGCTTAAAGTCTCCCCTTTGCACCAGGGGAGATTAAGGCTAAAATAAAGGGGCTTATTTGACAGCTTTTTAAAAGCTATCAAATAAGCTCAAAATAAGAAAATAAGCTTAAACAGCTTAAGTACCCTAGCTAATGGACTTATGCACCAATTTTTGACTTCTAAAATTCTTTTAAAGCTGCTGAATTTTGACAGTGAAAAAGGCTTTTGCTTTTTTTTAAAATTTTGACACTTAACACCTTGGGTGGATTTGTCAAATGACCAAAGGTGTTGACAGCATTGTTTTAAGATACACAAACACACACTTTTGGACCTCAACTCCAATGAACCAAGTGGTTTATTCTAAAACGCACTTGTAGCCTCATTTAAAAACACCACATTTATAGAAAGGATTATAAAAACTTTGAAAAACAATTTTCAAACTTAAAAACTTTTTAAAACAGCTTTGAACAAGCTTAACACTTAAGCTAAAACTACTTTAATGACCTCAACCCATACACAAAGCCATTTTGACCCGTTTTTCATGTTGACCCAAACACCCTTTAAAATCTTTGAAAAGTGATTTTTTAAACATATAAAGACTAATTAACCTAAGATATTGAAAGATTACTACTACTTAAACGTATATTTAAACAATAAAAAGGTAAAAACAGAACTAATAAGCATAAAAAAAATAGAAAAAAAAATAAAAAAATAAAAGGGGGCCCCCCCCCCCCTAATGATAGAAATAGGCACTTTTAGACAATTTTCAAAGTAAATATTAGCAGACAATAAATGAAAAGCATGAAAAGGCATATTAGACATTGATAAACATGAATAAGCACACAAAAACAGAAATAAGCTAAAAATAAGCTGAATACGCTGTTGCTACAGTAACTGAGGTTTAAAACTTACCAAAGTCCAAATGCACAGGTACTTAAAACTAATCCTAAATACCCCTAAGTCCTTAGTGATTCTGAACACACTTAACCCCAAGGCCTTTCCAGTTTAGGCCATCTTCATTTGCTTTGACAGAATTTATTCATAAGAGCTTTTAATAAGACAGAATTTAAATAAACTTAAATAACTTTTCATTAATCTTTTTAAAACATAATACAAGGGTTTTTAACAGAATTTAAATTACATGAACTTTGAAAAATACAATAACTTTGAAAAACTATGAAAAATTACTTAAAAAAAACTAGCTGGTTGGGTCTTCTTCATTTCAGCTCCTTTATAGGCTAATTTCTGTGCTTGTTGTGCTTGTTATGAGAGGGGGGAAACGAGTCCTTGATCTTAGCCCTTCAAAATCTTCAAATTCATCTTGGCCGTTGGGTTGGTCATTGAGAAGTGTAGGATTGCCACATGGGATTAGGGGTTTAGTGGAGGAGGGGGAATATGTTTATCCATGGTGGTGATGATAAATCACAGGGTAAAAGATGGGAAGAAATCCCGTGACTTGGTTGGGATTTGAAAAGGGCGGGAAAGGGTTTATAAAGGTTGGGGGTGACAGGGCGTGGGTTTGGGAAATTGGCAACTTTGGTCCTTGATGTTTTGTAAATGTGGATTGGGTGCACCAGCCACGGTCCCCTTGTGGAGTAAAAGTTTTGGAACTTGGGCAGTTTAATCCCCAAGGTTATAATACCCACTTTCACCACACACCTTGTTAGTTATGACTCTAATGGCTTTGTCAGTTTTGGCCCTTTGGGGTATACTGTGAGAATTGGCAGAATGGCCCCTTGACTTCTTTTCTTCTTTTCTTCTTTTAAAATAAGATTAAGGGACTGAACAAAGTTTAGTCCCTAAACTTATGGGGGATTGACTTTTTGGTTTCGGGGTTGACTTGGGTTGACTTTTACTACACTTGGGCTTGGATTTGACTTGTCTTTCCTGCTTTTCCATTCTGAGTCTGTTTTTGTCTTTTGGCTCTTTTTATGTCCTTTTTCTTAGTCATCCTTTCCTGCACAACACAATAGAAAACAGCGTATATTGCATTTACGTCCGTTTTTGGTTATTTTAGCTCGTTTTTAAAGGTAAAAGGTATGTGTAATTAAGCACATACCAGTTTTATGTTATAGCTTATTTTGGTATTAAAGAAACTCACATAGCTTAACGGCAATAAAGATAAGCTAAGAATAGCTTATTTGGGGCTTATTAGGTCACGACCCAATAAGCTAAGCCCAAGCCATGGCTTAGTTTTAGTCCCGAGAACCTTGGCTATATTTTATAATTATTCTTGACTATTTTCTAAATGGGCTTCTAATGGTCCAAATCGGGTTTATAACTAGTAACAACATGTTGGACTACTAATTGGGCCTTAAGGCCCAATTAAGTGAGAACCAGGATCCCATTTTAAACTCCTAGAACGATTTTTTGAAAACGATTTTTCACCGTATAGTTAAAGTTAGCGCTTTGAGAAATGTATTTGATAGGATCGTCACGAAAATGGGAAATTTTGGGTCGTTGTCGGAATTGATTGGTTTTAGGAAAAAAGTTTGGAAAATGAGTTTACACCTAGAAAACGTTTTATAACGAACGGGGTCATGCTGAAATTTATAAAAAATATACTTAAATATTTTTAAAAAAAATTCACTTTCTTAAAAATCTGACAAAAAGACGAAATAATAAAATATTATTATTTTAATAAATCGACTAAAAGACGAAAAACATATTTTATAATTTTATAAAATATAAAACTTCTATAAATGGTTTAGCGTAATTAAACTGTCTTTACTTATAACATACAATAAAACAAGTAAATGATGCTACCAGATAGAATTACCGGAAACACCTTATTAAGTGTCTATCATCTAAGTCACGTTATTTTTACTTGTCTATTTCTTAAATAGTATATGTGGGTATATTATCTAACTTATCATATTTTAGTATATCTCCCTTCGAGTCTAAGTCCACCAGCCACTAGGCACCAATTACCACTAAACCAATATAACGAAAATATCTTTTAAAACCCTATGTAATCAAATCAAATATCCAATTCAAACATAATTCTAAATTGGTCAATTGCTAGGTCATGTGTCAGGAAGCCTTGTAACGCCGTTGTACGCCGTTTTTTGACTATATATATCTCTCTACTTACCTTTGTTAAGGTGAGTTCTCGCAGCCCCACTTTTCAACTCTTTTCCGTTGGGAGAAAATGATACTCAAATTATTCAATGCATTTCATATGTTCAAAACATCTTATATTCATTTGGACAATGCTAAGTGTTAAGCTTAACGTGGAATGAATCCTATGTGGATTTCTATGTCAATTGCTATGTTAAATCTATGAGGATTAATTCAAGCAAAGTCTATGTGGATTCTGCTCAACACTACAAACATATACTTAATTTGCCGACCTATGGGTTTAGCTCCAGCTGGTAGGCTTTAGTGTGGAGGACTAATAAGCGCTCAGACCATGTTGAATGGTTGGTATCTGATAACGCCCCAAATTATACATCTTTTTTACGGCGTTATTTTTATTATATTTTAATCATTTTTTGTAAACTTTCGATACTTAATAGCATGAATATGTGCAAGTTTACTTGAAGAATCCCGAGGTCAAATCACAACAAAGATCACGACATATAAGCGTAAGAACACAACATACAATAAAAGACAAAGAATCAAGCCAAAAGTACAAATGATGCGCTGCACTTACTAACAGTTTTGCGCCGCACTTACCCTCAAGTCAAAGGAATTAAAAGACTTAGTCAAATTCAGCATTAACTCCATAAGTACGTCGCACAAAGTATTTTGTGCGCCGCACTTCCCATCTGACGTTGAAGAATAAATGAAGACAAAAATACTACTGCATTAATACCCTAAGTATGCCCACAAATGATTTTGTACGCCGCACTTCTCCAATAAACATTAAATTCCCCTCTCATTTAATCACCAAGTACGCCACACATTTTACCTTGTAGGCCGTACTTCCCCTCATTCAGCCTATAAATAGAGGACGAATTTCAATCCTTTTCATTAATCCTCTCGTACATGCTTTAACTAGTACACATAATTATCTCCCTTATGAAGTCCTAAGCATTTTATTCCTAAGCATCTCCAAGAATAAACACCAATCCTTTGAAGAATAAAGATCACATCACCAAGAACGACGAAGAACACCAAACTAGTATAGTGAAAGAATAAGTATTTGTTACGAATCAATTATAAGAATTAATGAACTCCTTAAGCCAGATCAGGCTAAAACACACATGACACCATGTGAAGTTTATGAAAGAAGACTAAAGAGAAATGATCAGAACTCTTTACTCTCAAGCTTATAGTTGCGACCTAATATAACTAATCTTGTAGTATTGCTTATTAAACTTAGATTACATAAACATCGGTATAGGACGACAAGACCCGTTATGAACTATGTGGATGTAAAGATTATCTATGGACCTTAAAACGACAGTGTCGTAGACACCATTTTCCGTAAACTGATAAACAAAAAAAGCTTTGATATATTAACAACTGGATTATATGAGAGACCTATTAGGTCTAGTTAACTAAATAAAAGTCTTTGGTTTAATCAAGTAAATTTGTGAAAAAGTTTTCTGACGAGAAATCCTATTTTATTAAGTTAATGATCCAATTTTCGAGGTCTTACTTATTTGCCAACACTAATGAAAAAATTTTTCAACTAACATAGTAGTTCATCCTTTATTATCACTGATAAAACAAAAGATTATTTCAAAAACTGATTAAATCTCATTTTCATTCTGATTATTTGCACACTATTCCAATCCATGTGGACAACCTGGTCTTAACCTAAAAAGATATACTACATACGTGGGTTTATACTTTAACCCGTGAGTTTCCCTAATAATAAAAATTTGTATTTTTCAGTCATTATAAATATAGAAGCATTTGAAACACAATCAAATTTTTTGGCGCCGTATGTCGGGGAATTTTAAGCTATTCTGTAGTCAACACTGGTAAAATTTATTAACTCCCCCTCTATTTACAAAAAAAAAAATTGCCATACAATTTTATGGCAAACTGACCCAGACAAATTCTCCCTTGGATGCATACACGTGCTTCCAATTTTGAACTTGTTGAACCTTTACCTAAACCTGAACGTACTCTGAATCAAAGACTTTGTCGACGAAATAGAAGAGTTCCTTACGATCAAAGAAACAATCCACCTCAACACCCGAGAATTGTCTATCCGCCAATTCTCTACATCAATTACTTCTGTCACTTTCTTGATATTCTTTGAAATTACAATCAAATGAATGATGGACCCATGTGGGCTACCGACCGTGTTGTCGCTCTGACTCTCGATTCCGCAATCACTATTCCTGAAACCGCAAACGAATTTGCCATTAAAGGTAATCACTTGACCCTTTCAAAGTAAAACCAATTTTTGGTAGAACCAAAACCGATCCTCATAAACCCATTCATGAATTCCTCGAAATCTGCGATACGTTTAAAACAAGATCCAAAAATGAATTTTCCGCCTAATGATGTTTCCCTTATCATCAATGGAAAAGCAAAATATGCTAGACAAACTCAATGAAGGAACTATCGAAATGTGGGATGAACTTCGAACCGCTTTCATTAGCCGATTCTTTCCCCCAGCTCTTTTCGACCGACTCCTCAAAGAAATCCGAGCCTTCTCTCAACATGAAAACGAATCTCTAACCGATGCTTGGCTTCGTATGAAGGAAATGCTCAGAAACTGCCATGGTCACAATCTATCCAAGGGTAATATTTTCAAAATCTTTTATCACGGTCTCAGTGAAATAACCCAAGAAGTTCTCCAATGTCGCAGTTAGTAGTATTTTTCTCTATAAAACACCAAATCAAGCTTATCAGCTTCTCGAAGATAAAGTCTTACTCAAGCTCGACTGGGCTAAAAATCAAAAAACCAAATCATCTCTTAAGAAAACCGTTGCTTTCGCCGATGAAGGTAGCAGTAATTCCGATACTGACAAAATTATGGCCCGAATGGATGCCATAACCATAAAAATGGATGCTCAGTACAAAGAACTCCAATCTCCGTGCTAAAAAACCAACGCCCGACCTTGACGATGATGACATACCCATGTCTATAAGAAGAGCTAAATTCCATGCAAACCCTTCCGTAAGACTCATTTTTATACAATTGAATACCACGACCGAGACTCGAATCGCGATAATTGGCGTTCAAGCAGACGGAATGATTACAACCGAGAAAACTACCGATCTAACACCGATGATAAATCCTACTATCTTCAAAGACAATTCAATGATTTTCAAGAAGTCCTCAGCAATCAACAATGCTATGTCAAAGAAACATTCATGGACCTCAAAACTCAACTCGAAATAGTAGCCAAAATTCATCAAGCTTCAATCCAAAACCTAGAAACTAAGTTTCGACAGGCTTCGCTACAAGCAATCGGTCGACCTTACTGGATCCATCCAAGCAACCTCAACCAACCCCAAAAGGACAAAACTCCAAAGCTTACCAACCCCACAATCACGTAATGAGCATGTGAATATCGTAGTTTTCACACAGAAGTGTAAAATCATATATCCACCAGATAACCCGAACGATCAACAAAACAATTCCGAAAACCCTATCAACTTCGATAGCGATGATGAAGACGATGAACCTACACCACAACCAAATAACCTAAACCACAAACCATCAAAGAGAACCCTGTTACCAAAACGTACAAAACCAAAATCCCAAACCTCACGCCTTAGAAAAGAAAAAATGGAGGCCCAATACGGAAAATTCTTTGATATGATTCGAGCCGTCAGAATCAACGTGCCTATTGTTGACGTTTTAGCCGAAATGCCTAACTATGGAAATTTTCTCAAAGAACTCATAAGCAACAAACATAAAATTAAACAAATTTCAGCGCATTCCTAAGCGGATATAAGTTCCCGAAGAACCCAAATAAAGTTCCCACCCAAACACGAGACCTTAGAAGTTTCCTTATTCTGTGCAACTTTAACAAAACTTTCTCCTGCAATGCTTTAGCCGACCTTGGTGCTAGCATTAACCTTATGCCATATTCCTTATATGCAAAACTATCTCTCAAAACTCTTAAACCTATTAAAATAAGCATAAGATTAGCCAACAGATCATTCCAATACCCTGTTGGAATAGCTGAAAATATGCTCATTGAAGTTGGTAAATTCACATTTCCTGCTAATTTCATTATTCTCAAAATGGAAGAAGATAGCAAAGTTCCCCTCATCTTGGGACGACCCTTTCTTCACACTGCTGATGCAGTTATTCGATTAAACAGAAACAACTCATCTGGAGATGGGACTGAACGTATGAGTCTATTAATTATCGACTTTGGAAGAAACACTCTACTCAAACCGATGAACATTTTATTGATATTATCGATGAAATCTTAGAAGAATATTTTGATGCTCTTCTAGACGAAGGAAGCAAAATCCTCCATTCCATCGAAGGAACCCTTCTCGAAGAAGAAATCTTTTCTGAATTCGATGAATTCATGGCAATGACTGCCGATGAAAATTCTGAATCTGAATCCGATACCGAAGAACCACCATTCGAGAAAATCACCATCAACACCGATTATAAAATCAAAACATCTCTCGAAGAACCTCCTACGGATCTTGAACTCAAACCTCTTCCTGATAATTTGGAATATGTATTCCTGGAAGAACCATCTTTTCTTCCTGTAATCATATCATCTAAACTCTCTGCTCAAAACAAAAGCAAACTTGTATCCGTCCTTAAAAAACATAAAGAAGCCTTTGCCTGGAAAACGACAGACATTCCTGGTATCTGCCCATCATTCTGTAAACACAAGATACAACTCCTGGATGACAAGAAACCAGTTGTCCAAAAACAAAGAAGGTTAAATCCAAACATGCAAGAAGTTGTTAAGAAAGAAATCGTGAAACTCTTGGATACCGGTATTATTTATCCAATTGCCGATAGTCCTTGGGTTAGTCCTATTCACTGTGTACCAAAGAAAGGTGGTATTACAGTAGTCATAAACGAAAATGATGAACTTGTTCCAACAAGAACCGTTACGGGTTGGCGAGTATGCATCGATTATCGTAAACTCAATGAAGCAACCGCAAAAGATCATTTTCCTTTACCGTTTATGGATCAAATGTTAGAAAGACTCGCAGGAAATAAATATTTCTGTTTCCTCGATGGTTTTTCTGGATATTTTCAAATTCCTATCGATCCTTTTATTTTTTTAATTTAAATGACCAAGAAAAAATAAAATCCACATGTCCTATTTCGGAACATACCGTTATTAGGTAATGCCTTTATTGGCTATGGCAATGCCCCCGCTACATACAAAGGTGCATGTTAGCAATCTTTCATGACATGATTGAAGAATCCGTCAAAGTATTCATGGACTATTTCTCCGTCTTTGGAGACTCTTTCGACAAATGCCTAAATAACCTCGATAAAATGCTCCAACGTTGTAAAGATGCTCATCTTGTCCTTAATTGGGAAAAATGTCACTTCATGGTCAAAGAAGGAATTATGCTTGGACACAAGGTGTCTAGCGCAGGACTTGAAGTCGACAAAGCAAAAATCGACGTAATCTCAAAACTTCCACCCCCTACTAATATCAAAGGTGTTAGAAGCTTTCTTGGACATGCCGGTTTATACCGACGCTTCATTAAAGATTTCTTAAAATTTGCCCGACCTCTAACTAAGCAGCTGAAAAAGATACTCATTTGAATTCTATATAGAATGCAAAAGGGCATTCGAGTTATTAAAAGAAAAACTCCACATGTTCTCTGTGATCGTAAGCCTAAATTGGAATCGTCCGATTGAACATATGTGTGATGCAAGTGATATTCGCAGTAGGATTATGTCCTTAGGTCCAAAAAGATGGTAAATTTTTTCACCCAATCTACTTCGCAAGTAAAACTCTTAATCCAGCTCAACAAAAATACACCATAACCGAGAAAGAGCTTATGGCTGTAGTTTTTGCATTCGACAAATTCAGATCCTATCTTATTCTCTCAAAAACTATTGTTCACACTGATCATTCAGTCCTAAGGCACTTATTCAAGAAGCAAGATGCTAAACCACGCCTTATTCGATGGATCTTACTTTTACAAGAATTCGACATAGAAATCAAAGACAGAAAAGGAACAGAAAATGTTACAGCAGACCATTTGTCCCGAATTGAAAATGATGAAACAAGTGATGACAGTGAAGTCAATGACAATTTTCCAGGAGAAACCTTGATGGAATTCAACACCAAAGATGAACCTTGGTTCGCAGACTTTGCAAACTATTTAGTCAGTGATATTATACCAAAAGGGATGACATACCAACAAAAGAATAAATTTTTCTCCGACCTCAAACACTACTTTTGGGAAGAGCCTTACCTTTTCAAAGTATGTTCTGACAGTATGATCAGACGCTGTATATCTGGACCAGAATCCTAAACCATTTTAGATCAATGTCACCACGGACCGACAGGTGGACATTATGGACCCAACATAACTGCTAAAAAAGTCCTAGATTCAGGTTTCTACTTGCCAACAATCATCAAAGAAGCTCATACTTTAGTTCGCTTATGTGAAGCATGTCAAAAGACAGGAAATATATCAAAACGAGATGAGATGCCCTTAAACAACATTCAAGTATGTGAAATTTTCGACATATAGGGTATCGACTTTATAGGACCATTCTCGAAATCATATAAGTTTGAATACATTCTTGTCGCTATAGATTACGTATCTAAATGGGCCGAAGCTCAGGCTTTACCAACCAATGATGCCCGAGTAGTTGTCACCTTCTTGAAAAGACTCTTCTGCCGTTTCGGAATGCCCAAAGCTCTAATCAGCGACCGTGGTACTCACTTCTGCAACAAAATAATGGAGAGACCAATGAAAAGATATGGAGTTAATCACCATTTTTCCACACCATATCATCCTCAGACTAGTGGTCAAGTTGAAAACACGAACATAACTCTTAAAAGAATTCTTGAAAAAACTGTTAAAGACAATCCTGCTATTTGGTCAAGAAAACTTGATGACGCTCTATGGGCTTTTCGCACTGCCTACAAAACACCTACCGGTACCACACCCTACAAACTAATATCTGGAAAGAACTGCCACTTACCATTCAAAATTGAACACCGTGCATACTGGGCTTTGAAAAACTGCAACCCTGATCTTATCGTTGCTGGTGAGAAAATAATGTTTCAGTTGCATGAGTTAGATGAACTTAGACACCAAGCCTATGAAAACTCCCATTTATACAAGGCAAGAACCAAAGTCTGGCATGACAGAAAGTTAAGAATGAGAAAAGAATTCAAACAAGGAAATAAAGTCCTACTCTTTCACTCGAAGTACAAATTTAAACAACCGAAACTTAGATCTCGATGGTTAGGACCATATATAGTGAAATATCAATATCCATCCGGATATGTTGAACTTTATGGAAAAGATGGAAAGACGTTCATAGTAAATGGCCATCGACTCAAACTATATCATGAAGAAGAAAATTATAATGACTCAAGGGAAGCAGTAACTCCTTTTTTCCAAAAGAATGACTCCCGAAGTACGAGTCCAGCTAACGACTCTCTAAAAATTAAGCGCTTCTCGGGAGGCAACCCGTGCTTCACTTAAGTGTGGAGGAATCCCTCCTCCATTCTTTTACTAATATCCTTTAGTTTTTCTAAATAAACAACAAAAATATTTTTCTTTTTGTGTGCTTTTGTGTGTTTACTTTTATGCAGGTATTTTAGCTTAAGAATATGAAAAATTATGAAGTATGCTCAAGGATAGCTCTACTGCAACCATACATTTCTCTATGCCCCGGGAAGTACCGTTTTCCTTAATTTTCCCTATTTTATCTCTATTATCAGTTATCACATTGAGGGCAATGTTTAACTTAAGTGTGGAGGGGAGCCAAATAGGAAAAATTAATCATATCCCTCTATGTTTGCCCTGTTAAAAACTTTCCAACTGATATTTTATGAAAAATTCTAATTATATGTTTTCAAATTAAAGTAAAAAATGCTCTTAGTAAGGCAAGTCCAACCGGATTGACATTATAGCTAGCACACCCAGTCCACGAAATTGGTGAGGAATTTTTAAGCACTTTAGAATTTTAGGGTATCCACTTTTGTTATTCAAAGATATGTGATGCCTTTATCTTGTTCGAGTTAAGGTTTGAATGCAGTCATATGTGTCTATTCCGTCATTACGGATGTGTACGTATGGTCTTTGTCACCTTTTCTGGAACATCGGTATTGGTTGATAGTTATGTTTGAGAGAGCCGGTAATTTAAAAGCTCTAGAACTTGTGCTTAATCATCATTTACTAGACCGAAGCCTATCACATGAAATGTATCCCACAAGTCCTTGTTCCTGCAAGCACTCCTTTTAAATGCTATATTATTGAAATATCTTAAGGTTGAATAAAGAAGCTCTGTGTCAAGCCTTAGTTACCATTTGGTAAAAAAAAAGAGAAGTTATATATGTGTGTTATAGTTCAAAGAAATAAAGGCTTATGGTCGGCACATGAAGATTGGATCCTCTTTAGTACTAAAGTTCCGCCCTTCGGTCAGGTTTATGTGTTAAGTACAAGCCTATGGTAGCTGTCTAGATTATGTTTGTGCAAATTGAGTGTTCTTCACAAATAGCATATATTAAACCCTATCTGAGTGGCTGAGTGAATTTAAAATCAAACACTATCCCTTTGTGAGGTGCTATGTTATATGTCTATGCCTGAAAAGTTATCTAATATGCAAACTCTTATAAAAAAAAATCCAAATTTTCTCCACGTCACGACAAATGATTTTTTTCCGCTTCTATTGCTTGAGGGCAAGCAATAAGCTAAGTGTGGAGGGATTTGATAACGCCCAAATTATACATGTTTCTATTTTTTGGTATATATTTATGTATATTTGATCATTTCTCGTGAACTTTTGGTACTTAATTAGCTTGAATTGCTTATAGGTTCACTTGAAGAAACTACAGGCCCAAGCTCAAGAATTTATACACTTTGGGAGCGAATAACAAGAAAAAAAAGATTTCTAGTAAAGTTTATAAAGTCTTGCCGCACTTATAACATTGTGAGCCGCACTTTCTCTCTGAAGCCAAGACCGCCGCACTTTTTCCCAAAGTTTGAAGAATTAAAATCAAATAAATGCTATCGCATTAACTCCTCAAAACCGCCACACTTATTTGTAAGTGCGCCACACTTCTTGGTAATAATCCATTAAATGCTATCGCATTAACACCTAAAGTCCGCAACACTTTTTCCTAAGTGCGCCGCACTTTGCACCCAAACTTGCCTATAAATTGAGGACGAATTTTCATCCTCAAAGCACTCTTCTTCACATATCCTATCTACATTCTACAAAACCCATCTCCAACACTACTTCCTTTCACCAAGAAACACCTCATATGTTGAAGGAAAAGATCTATGATCAAAGATCGAAGATGATTTTCTTACTTAGTAATGATGAAATAATGGAAGTTTATGTAAAGTGTGCTTTTGTTATGAACTACTAGCAATGAGAGGCTAAATCTCTTTGGAATGCTCGGCTGAGTTCGATAATGAATAAGTGTTTGGTTTGATCTTGGATCGCTTTAATCTTAAGCTTATGTTGCAAACCATTTATATTTTATTCTTATATTTGTGTATTATCAACTTAGATTATATAATCAATCGGTATAGCCCGATAAGACCCGTTATGATCTATTTGTTTTAAAAGATTTGTCTATGGTCTTTAACGTTTTGTGCCAGAAATCCAACTTTTATAAATCTGAAACAAAATAAGCTTTGTTATATAATAAACTGGATACTTGAGTGACACATTTGGTCTAGTTAACTAAATATAAGTCTTAAGTTAATCAAGTTAGTTTGTGAAACATTTATCTGACAACGAAATCATTTTAATAGATTAAAGTCTCCAGCTTCGAGGTAAAATCATACCAACACTTTATAAGGTATTTTTCAAACTATCCGGTAGTTCATACTTTTTATCACTAGATAAAACAAAAAATATTGTCAAAATTGTTCAAATTCTATTTTCTTCTCTGCCTATTTGAACATACTCTATCCCTGTGGACGTCCTAGTATTCCTAAAAAGATTACACTACTTACGTGAGTTATACTTTTACCGTGTGTTTCCTTATTAAGTATCTGATATTTTTACTCTTATAAATTTAAAGCTTTTGAAACACATCACACTCTTTCATAATCCTCCTCTGACCTTGTATTCCCATGTTTAGCTTTAACCAACTTCCAGAAGGTCTCCAAGTCTTCTCTATTAATATCCTGAAGCATCTTAATCATTGATGAATACCTTTTTGAGCTTCCATCAGCTCTTATCAATTTAAAGTATCCCATCCTTCCATCTTTATCAATCTTGTATTCAAGAATCATTGGAGGTTCGGTGGCTAGAGGTATATCATCAATTGCTACCTCATCATCTTTAACTATCTCAATATACTTTTTCATCTCTGCCTCCTCTTGATCATCATCTTTTTCAGCTTCTACATGCTCATCTATCTTCTCCTTCTTTGATTTATCATATTCAAGCTCATCTCCTTCTCTTTTAGAACTTTATTCTGTTCTTGTCTCACTGCTTTTCACTACCTCTGGATCCATAGGAACAAATGAATTTACCTATTTGTATGTTTTGTCAAAGAGCTTCGGAATTTCTTCATAACTCCTTCCTTTTAGCTGATTATGCTTGTATCCACCCATATTCTTCAGGTATGCACACATTCTATTCCTTATTTGAGTTTTGGTAGGTGGTTTACTTCTTTGCTCTGCTGCTCTCTGTGATGCAAAGAACTTTTTTCCTTTCAGCTATCATTTCCACTAACATTCTTGACTTTTCTTCAATGGAGAATTATTCTTGTTCTTCAGCTTGGAGTCTTGCAGCTAATTGCTCATCAGCCTCAATCATAGCTTGAATGTTATCCAGTTCTTTAATAATTGCTGTTCTGCTAGCTTCTTTTTGTGCAACTCTTTCTTTTTCCAACTCTGCTTATACTTCAGCATGCAATCTGAGTGCCAATTCTTCATCAAGTGCAATTTGATCTTTCTTCTTTAATGGTTTTCAGGCTCAACCATTTTGCCTGCCATTTGTTCTTTTGCTTAGGGATGTTGTTGATGAAGAAACTATTGGTTGTAATTGAGTTGCTTGCTCCTCTGATCTTGAATGATTAATTCCTTTTATCTTTGGTCTTGTGGATTGCACAGCAGTAGTGATTGTTGTGGCAGAAGTTGTAACAGCCTTTGGTTTAGCGCTTTAATCTCTATCAAGGTCTGAGCACAGGTCATCATAACTAGTTTTTGTAGCACTGACAGTAGTAACTACTTCACCAGCAGTAGTAACTAGATCAACAACACTAACTTCCTTTTCAACAACTTCTTTTTCCGTAACAACTTCTTCACCTTGTAAATCATCTTGTACATCAAACAACATCTCTTCATCATATCTTTCTTGAGTCTTATCAATCAAGGTCACTTCTGCATCCGCATCAAGATTAGCTATTTTCCTCACCTGTTTGGAAGCATCCTCCTGAGCACCCAAACTAACATCATTAGAGGATTCTACCCTGCTAGCTGAACCAACCTTCCTTAACCTTTTGAGCCCTGAAGTTCTTGACTTCCTTCTCTATTCCAACTGTTTAACTCTCTTCTTTAAACTAGCAATCTCCTTTGCTTGAGCAATCTTTGCTTCCTCCAAATCAAGAACCTGTTTTTGTAGTTTGGTACATAAACTCATCAATTCAGTAAGTTGTAATCTATCCTCACCACTTTGAGGTGGATCACAAGAAGGGGTAGATATAGGTTCCTTATTAGTAGCCTCATCAGGGATAGGCTTTGTAAGACCACTGTCCTTCCTCTGTTTCCTTCTAGACTTTTTCTTTTGAGGCTTAGATGATATGGTTGAGTAATAATGTGTGTGGAATAGGAATCAGTAGGAGCAGCTGAATCTTCACCCATGTCTTCTGGAGCTTGAACCATCATAGTTTGAAATAGAGGGGTGATTCTCTTGAGAAAACCTTTTCTTCTCTCTTCATATTAGCAAAAATCTTCTTTGTATGGGAAGGTGTAACATAAATCCCTTTATATTTGGACATTCCTTCAACTAGTTTGTCCAGGAACACTTGCACAAACCTTAGATACATAAGAAATTTAACCCCACCCTCCAAGTTCTGAATAATATGATCAAATATGTAATTCTAAAAAGTTAAATTTTTGGTTTGTAGCAAGACAGATGATAGAAGATGCCATAGTGCTACTAAATTCATTCCAAGCTGTAGTTTTAGCACTAAGGCATTGCAGAATTGTATGGATAAGAAAATTTCATAGGATGAAAAAATATGCTTTATTGTATGTAAGCTTTTGTGTAAGAATTTCATACCTCTTGATGTGAGCTGTTCAAAAATTACATCATTTGGTCAGACATTCAGTCTCTTCAGCATACTTCTAAAGAGATCACTTTCACACTCTTCTAAGTGATGATCTCTTCTTCTTATCTACTAGGGCTAGTATCTGTTGGTTCCCCATTAACTGTCTTAGCTTCGCAGTTGCCCAGAAACTGTGGAAATTGCATGATTTCATATACTGTGGATTAACTGTATAGCATAATTGAGAGTACTTGCATTCTAAAACAATATGCCGTCAAACACCCTTCGTTCTTTAGGTTTTTCCTATATATGCAACCGATTTGTGAGGTTTAGCAAAATTGGGGGTCGACATTGTGATGGGTTTTGATGATGTCATGTTGTATTGAGTTAGGGTTTTTGGATTTGTCGTCGTATATCAAGGTGTAAAATCATTGAATGAGTGATTAAACCCTTAATCAAAGTATCTATGAAATCACCCTCAACAACATTATTAATCTGCCAGCACTTAAGTTAGACTAACAGTTATTAACTAACCCCTGCAGTGGAAGTTATGTCTGGCAGCATTAAACTTATTGCCTTACTGCAGTAAGTGAAAGGATTGCAGCATAAACTAGTACTGGCATCAGTAAGTTTATGCTTAGCAGCATTAACTTTGAAACACTAGCATTAACTCTTATTTCATTCTAAAAAGCATTTTCATCATTAATTTTGATTCTCACAAGCTCTCTTTCTGTTTTTAATCTCACAATATCTCTCATTTCCTTTTCTCACCAATTCACTCTATCTGTTTTTATATCACACAACTCTCTTTCTATTTTTCAGCTCACTATATCTCTTATTTCTTTTTCTTACCAATTCACTCTATCTATTTCTATATCACACATCAAGAGCCTTAACAGACAGTTTGGTACAAAATTCCATCAATTCCTTTAGTTTCATGCTGCCTTCCCCACTTCTAAGTGTGTTAACTTTTAAGAGAGGTGGAACACATGACTTGTTTAAATGCAGCCTCAAATCAAAATTGAGCTTTTGCACCCCCCAATATGGTATCTTGGCACCTGGGACCACTACCTGAATCAATTCCCTGAGGAAAAGACTCATTAAGTGTTGCCATAGATTGGGTCCTATTTATGTTACCACTATCCTGCCCTGCTTCTAAGCTAGAAGCAGTAGTGGCAGCCCTTTCCATTCTGTCTTCCCACTCCTTAATGACAGTCTCATATGTTACAAAGGGAATAGGTCTACTAGACTAAGATATCTCAGTGGTCCTTTTGGCTTTCCTAGGTTTTTGAGTCTTTTTGGGTTAAGATAATGATAGAACAGTGATTGGTTCAAGATTAAATAGTGAGACAGTTATGGATGTGTGATGGGATTCAGTAGGATTTCCTGACCCTTCACCCACTTTTGCTTGATTGGTTCAACATTTTTAATTTTGACAATCATTATTATATGCATACTAGCAGCATTATGTATACTTTGCCAGTAGTAAGTTACTCTTTTTTGTTTTTTTTAACAACTCTAACTTGAAATTCATCATTAGTAATGTTCATTTTATTTCAATATCCTTTCTTAATCAAGACTTATTATTAACCTCCATCAATCAATACTTTTGAGATTAAAGCATTCCAATACTATGCAATCTGATATTGAAATATGCTAAATTCAAACTGGCCTTTATGAGTACAATTCAGCAAAACTTTATGATCTGTGTGAATCTTGATACACTTGAATTAATCTCATTCTCATATGAATCCCTGTTGAAGTGATGTCTTAAATCTCAATATGCTTAGTCTTTGCGGTGATAAAACTAGATTTTTTACAAATGCAGATTGTGCATTTCATGGTCAATGAAATCTTGGTGTTCATTTATGGTTGTATCCTTATAAACAATTTATTTTGGAATCCATAACACTTGTCCCACATCAATTAGCAGCAGCAACATACTCTGCTTCAGTAGTGGAGTTGGCAACTATAGTCTGCTTTTTACATTTCTATGAAATCAATCTTCTACTAAGAAATTGACAACCTCTTGTTGTGGATTTCCTGTCTAAGCTAGCACTAGCATAATTACTGATTCAAGAAAAAGTCCAAAGTCAATGGTGAACTTTAGGTTACCAATGGACCCAATTTAGGATGGACTTTTATGTCATCTAAAATATTCTCTTCACAACATGAAGATGTGAAGTCTTTGGTGTAACTTAGAACCTTGCACAAGCATAAACAGCAAACATTATGTCAGGTCTAGAAGCTATTAGGTACATTAATGATATAATAATTGATCTGTATAAATGAACTCCACATATGCAGTTCTTCATCATTGATAATGCTTTGTGGTATTAAATGGGGAGTGCTTGCTGTCTTTACAGTGGGAAAATAAAACTTCTTCAAAATATCAACCACATATGTATCTTGGCTAATGAAGATTCCATCATCTTTCTGTTTTACCTGCAACCCTAATAAGAAAGTGAGCTCTCCCATAGAACTCATCTGGAATCTCTTGTGTATTATCTTGTTCAAACTCAGTACATAAAGACTTTTTAGTAGACCTAAAGATGATGTCATCTACGTACACCTGCACTAACAGGATATCATCTTTGTCCTTCTTGTTAAATAAAGTCTTGTCTATATGTCCCTCTCTAATCCATTTTCAATTTAAATAGGTAGTTAAGGTCTTTCTTACCTGCTATAGGAGCTTGACTGTAAACCATATAAAGCCCCTTTTCTACATTGTATAAACTTGTTAGGAAACTCATAGATCTTCATACCTGGAGGTTGGCAAACATAAACATCGCTTCAATTGTTCATACCAAAATGCACTCTTCACATCCATCTGATATACAATGACGGTCATGAATGAGGCTTAGGCTAAAGAAAAGCCTAATTTCTTCAATCCTAGCAATGGAGCAAAAACTTCATCATAATCTATACCCTCCTCTTGAGTGTAACCTTATGCTACCAGCCTTGCCTTGTTTATAACCACAATACCTTTATTATCTTTCTTGTTTTTGTACACCCATTTAGTACCAATATCCCTCTTGCCATATGGTAACTCGACCAAAGTCCAAACCTTTTCAATATTTAAAACTGTAGAAGCTTATGCCTGCTTTGCTTATATCCAAACTTGGATCTATCAAAGCTTGATCCTTTTGGTTTACCTTGTGATGAGAAAACAAGCAAACACTAACAATTCTAAATAATCTTCTATGGTTGATTCTATGTTGCACTGAACTAAACATACAATGTTTAGTCACATTCTTTGTCATCCTTCTGGTTTGAGGTGCTAAATGTAAACTCTAATGATTCTCTGTTGCACTGAACTAAACTCTAATGATTTGTTCAAGTGGATGATCCTTGTAAACTCTTGTAGTTGGAATAGGACTGACAGGCACAGTTGTAGCCAAATTGTTCATGTCAGCCTCTGCACCAACTTCTTCATCATCATCAGAATAGACAATCTCTTCAAAATTAGGCATATTTGGATCATCAATACATCCATAGACTATATTCTCATCAACAACATTATTTTCTATGTCAGCAACATTAACAGTTGGACAAACAGTATTAATGTTGTTAGTGCTGTTGACATTTGCATCCTGCTCTTGATTAACTCTTGGTGTCCTCTGTATTTGGCACCTTCTATCTTCATTCTCTGGATGTTCGATTCCATCTTTTCCTCCTCCCTGATGGTTAAATCATCATCCGGAGAATCCTTTAAACTTTTAAAGAGTGGATAGTTTAAGATGTCAAAACACTTGGTAGCAGTATATACTCTTGATCAGGTACTATCTTCTTCCCATCTTGACCTACATCAATGTTTTCTTTGGTACATGCATTACCATTAGTTTGATTCCCTGCAACAACTGGCTTATAATTCATAGATATTGTTAGAGCATCTATATCAAAAAGCCAATTAGGTCCATTTCCTGCAATATTAGGTGTTTCTTCATTAAATTGACATGCAAGTTTCTATTATACTATCTAGTTCTATGTTGAATACCCCTAAATGCTTTTCTATGGTTGAGTATCCTATAAAGACCCTTCATCAGCCTTTCATCAACGTTCCTAGGTGATCTAATGTATTATGATCTAGTAATAGGACAACCCAATGGTCTCTTGAAGCTTAGGCAAGTTTTTCTACCTAGAAAAAGTTCATATGGGGTCTTGTGTGAGATGATAACTAACACCTATTTTGCAACAAAACAAGCAGTATTTATTGCTTCAGCCCATTAAGGTTGTTGGCAATTTTAAATCAGCCTAGCATAGTTTTAGAAGCCTTATTAGGTCCTATTTTTTCTTTTGTCTACTCTATTTTGTTGTGCAGTCCTAGCAACACTTATTCCCTCTTAATAACCTTCATTTCACAAAACTGATTTCAGGACCTTATTCTAGAATTCAGTCCTTTTGTCACATCTGATTTACTTTCACATTTAAGGTCTATTAGAATTTTTTTTGCCTGTAATAAATATTTTAAGGATTCACTAGTTTCCATAATATAGTGGCTAAGAAGAAACACCCAAACTAATCCTACTATAGTCACCTGTGACAACTAGGCAGTACATCATTTTTCATGAGGCTCTTTACCAAATGTTGGCCTCTAACAAATCCATATGCCAACATTTGTAATGGTTGGCCTAAAATTTAGTCCCCCACACCTACAGCTTGGTCTTAATAGAGGCTTATATGTTGATTTCTTTATGACTTGCAACAATGTATGATTATTTTACAAAAATCTTTAGGTGTTTTCCCTCACTAGTTTGTTAATGTTTTGAAAATTTATATGTCCAAGATCTATGCCTTAAATTAGATTAATTTGAATGTGGCCCTTTGCAAGAGACAAGTTAGACCTCCTTTTTCCGTTGGGGGGAAATGATATTCAAATTCATTTCAATGCTTTTCATCTGTGCAAAACTTCTATTTCATTTTGGACAATGCTATGTGCTTATGATTACGTGTATGAATGCTATGTGAATTCTATGTCAATTTCTATGTGAATGCTATGAGATCAATTCATGCAAAGTTCTATGTGGACTTCTGCTCAACACTACATAGATACAACTATTTGCCGACCTATGTTTAGCTCCAGCTAGTAGGCTTTAGGTGTGGAGGACTATAAGCGCTCGGACCATTGTGAATGGTTGGTATCATTGATATGCTATGAATCAAATTCAAACACTATGATAACATGGGTTTGCTATGTGGAAATCAAACACTATGATAGCATGGGATTGCTATGTTGGAAGTCTAAATCAAATGCATGCATTATGTTTTCATATTGCACAATTGTCCACTACTTAAAACATTGGCACAACAACTGGGTTTACATCTAAACCTACGAGCTCACCAACTTTATGTTGACCTTTTTAAGTATCATTTTCAGGTGATCAGTATTTTATAGAGGATGGAAATTAGATTCAAGATTTATCTCAAACTAAGACATTTTTCCGACATGTGTTGTCTCACTTTCAAGATCGTATTCTTTGTAAAAATGTATGGTTTGTCTTGTATCTTGTGCAATGTAATCAAAACATCACGTCTTATGTTTCCGCTCTTAGCGGGGTGTGACAAATTGGTATTCAGAGCCAAGGTTATAGATAATGCCTGTTTTTCTAAAATAAAAACGCAACTATAACCAACTAAAGTTTTCATTAAACCTCGAACATGACGTAAGTTGACTAGCCCGAGCATTTCATAAGTTCTTCCTAAACTATGCATAGCCTGATCAACAATGCCTAATTCACGAAGGATCATGAAATGAAGGGGGTAGTTCCCTCAAAGTATGTTAGGGGGAATACGAATAAGATCACCAGAAAATGTTTTGACCATGAATGTACATATCGTATACATATGTACCTTCACATTAGACTCTTATACATGGTTCACCATGACTGCTAATGCGTGAATCATCATCGATTGTCCATTTACTTGTATGACTGCCTTAGTTTCACCATGTGTCGTCTTGAATGCTTGCCCTATTTATATTACCTGGTCATCATTGCTCACGCTTACATTTTATGTTCGCTTAGCGCGACTATCATATTACTATAAGTACTTGAGTTATAATTTCCTCCTGAGTACTATATGTAAGCAAGTCTATGCTGATAATTTTGATTAAACTATTTTATTAGATTACTTATACACCTATCGTGTTGTCACAGGTCATGTCTTCCCCATCAGCCTATACTGCCCCAGAGACTACCACACCTATTGACAGATCTCGAGATACCTCAGTGATCACTCCCTTCCATGATGACCCCTATGTGCTAGTTAGGCAGGCTTACACACCTATTGCTACGGACATTGAGTCCGAACCTTTTGAGGAGACCCAACCACTATCCCCTAGGGCAGCACCCCTATCACCTGACTACACTTCAGCTTCCCTATACTACACCTCTGATACTCTACACTCAGACGGGGAGTCAGAGCCCATGGAGGCATCTGAGACTAGGACTGCTTCGCCATCAGATTCTACTTCACCACTATCCCCTGATCATCCACTTACTCAGACATCACCCACCCCTATACCTTTTCGAGCTTTTTACTACCATAGGATTGCACGTATGGTCGTGCGTACTTAGCCTACCCTATCACCTGGCCTCTTAGCCAGATTGACAGAGGCGATGGCTCTATCACTACTTTCTTTCCATAAGAGGTACATACCCTCTTGTGAGACTCCCACACTATCATCATTACCTCCAGTTATGTTACCGACTCTTCCCCCTCAGAAGAGATATCGGGGCACATCTGAGCTCATAACAGACACAAACACCAAGAGTGAGGACTTAGAGGATGAGGGTACCGATTCCAAGAGCGAAGAGGCTGCATCTGAGGATCAGCAGCCAACAATCTCGGTTAAGGGTACAACCGCGGATGAGCCTTTGGGTTTAGGATACGGAGCAGCTAGACGTCGTGCCCTAGAGTTAGCAGAGGATACATCACGTAATACTTTTAAGGTAAGACAAAGTTCTAAGTCCGTACCAGAGCAAGCAGATCACACACCTAGGTTACCAGCTCGTCCCACATGGGTGGACCCTAAGGATGGTACTGTTTACCTAGACATCGAGTTTGACCCTCCATCCTGAGCCCCAATTCAGACTCCAGTATCACTCGAGTGGTCTTCTGGTTCCTTACCTATTTCACCAGCATCCCTGATTGTACCATCACTTGTTCCTTCACTAGTGACTACCCCAGCAGCAACCATAGCAGTAGATGAGGATGAGTTCTTAAAGGTAGGAGCGCAGCTTCAGCTTAACGGGAGCATACTTCATGACCATACCTTGCGTCTAGATGCATTGCCACCTACTCTTATCAAGGGTTTTGGATGGGATATTACTGAGTTGGTTGATAGGTCATGAGCAGTTAGAGACGAGGTTCATTCCCAGCTTTTTAGGCTTAGGATCCTGGAACAAGGACAGGAGCGAGCTACAATCACTTTTAGTGCCTTGTGGCAACCAGTCTTGGCCCTTGAGGCCTGGGCACGTCAGTCAGACGCTCAGAGGGAAGATATGTGGCAAGCTAGGTATGAGGATCATAGGCTGATTCATGATTTGTTGGTGCAGAACACTACAACCCAGCGTGAGCTCCAGGAGTTGAGGGATCGTGTCACTGCATTAGGGCAGGAGAGGAGTCATAGAGGGGAGTAGTTTGGATAGTTATAGCTAGGACTGACATGTACTTCACTAAACATAGTAGTCTTTGTTAGTTACCGATCTGAACTGAGTAGCTTCAATCAGTGGTAGACGTATTATAGGACTGTGGTCTTCTTTACGGGTAGGAAAATTTTGTATCACTAAACTGGGTAGCATTAGTTAGTGGCCGATCTATTTTATGATTTCAAATCAGTGGTAGGTTTTGTATAAAGAAAATGGTCTATGGACGTTAGAGGTTTTGTTACTTGGTTACTATGGTTATTGTTAGGATAACGAAAAGTATCGGTCACTTCCATTATATCGTTAGATAGCTTGTATAGTAATATTTGGAGCCTTAATAGGTGTTGATCCCACTTGAATAGATCTTGCTTAGCTTGTAAGAAGCTTAGTTGTATTGAATAAATCTAAAACAACTATGGTAGAAACCTTGATTATGAATATCAAAGACTATGCGGAATCTAGTCAATGATACTAAGAAGAATTCTTTATAAAATAGTAACACAAAATCAATGAACAAGACAGATTACTAAACTTTCAGCCTCAATATAAAACGAACACTCTTAATAGTGTTAGGGTTTACAAAACCTTAAAGCTACGAATATCAAAGATGTACATCTAACATTATGCCTTAGGACCTCCTTTTATACACCAAGGAGTCCTACAAGGCTTATAATACTTTCCTAACTTATCATGGTCTTTTCTATAAACAAACATAATCTCTTAAACAAATAAGTTATACATATCTTCTTTACAAATAACTAATACTTATCTTCGTAAGTATTCTTGTTCTCCAATCAATCTTTGATCTCTTCTTTGTCAGCATATTCCTTCCAGCAGTAGTAATCACTCAGCAGTTGTAACTGAGCACAAGCAGTATTAACTAGCTTAGAAGTTTACTCTAGCAGTACTAACATATACTAGCATTACTAACTTTTGTACTAGCAGTAGTAACTACTTAGTATGTTTTCAGTCTTCATTTCTGAGCAGTCTTAACTTTTACTAGCAGCAGTAACTTTATACTAACAGTACTAATTATACTAATGGTAGTAACTAGCAGTAGTAACTTTTATACTACCAGTACTAACTACTTAGCATAATTTTCATTATTATTACCAGCAGCACTAAGTTATGCTTGACAGCACTAATATATACCTGAGTAGCAGAACTTTAAGAATATCTTAAAGTCTTTAAAACCCAACAATAGGCTGGTTAGTCCAAAGCCCATAAAAGCCTAGTCCTATCCGACCATATGATAGGTATTTATACCCCTCTCCATGCCTTGGAGAGGGTTGGTTTTTCACTTTTCTCATTTTTACTAATCTAATATTCTCCTTTTCCTTTCTCTCTCTAGAAGTGTTCATCCATCCTTTCTCTCTCTAGTTCTTCATACATTTGATTATGAGTTTAGATAATCTAGTATTCTTCAATTGGTATCAAGAGCCATGGGGTGATTAAGCGTGGTTTTGTGTGCGTTTAGTTTACTTGTTTACTCGTGGTCTTGGTTCGAACCATCACAAAGGATTTTCATCTTTTGTGGGTTTTAAACCATAAAGCTCTTAACTTTGTTCTTTTATTATCTTAGTCTAGGGTAGTTGTACAAGAAAAACTTTGGAAAAACTTAAAAATCTTTATCTTTTTGTTTGTTTTGGTTCGAAAAAAGTGTTTTGGGTACAAGAATATTGATTTCAATTTTTTTGTGTTAAAATCCATAAAGTTTGTGTTTTCACGGTTCTCCTATTCTTAGAATAGCAAGAAGTACAAGTGAATTCAAGTAAAAACGTCAAAAAATATGCTTTTAAGTGATTTGAAGTGTTTGAAGATGGCTTTTTATACACACTGTTTGAATTTGGCGATTTATACGTATTGAATTCGGCGATTTATACGTGTTGAATTCGGCGATTTATACGGTTGGGTATACAGGCGATTTATACGTGTGCAGTTCTGGCGATTTATACGTATGTCAAAGTAGGCGAGTTATATGTTTTTGGATTCGGCGATTTATACGTGTGTATATCCAGCTATTTATAGGTGTTTCAAATCCATCGATTTATCCGTGTTTCAAATCCAGTGATTTATACGTGTTTCAAATCCAGCGATTTATACGAGTTTCAAATCCAGCAATTTATATGTGTTTCAAATCCAGCGATTTATACGAGTTTCAAATCCAGCGATTTATACGTGTTTCCAATCTAGCGATTTATACATGTTTCCAATCCAGCGATTTATATGTGTTTCCAATCTAGCGATTTATACATGTAGATTCTAGCGATTTATACCTGTCTTCTCAACGGCAATTTATACATTTTCTTAAGGCGATTTGTACGTTACACTTGGGTGACTTATGCACTTACCTTTGGAGATTTATACCTTATTTCCTTGGAGATTTATACGTTTTTATGTGATTTGTAAAATCCCGTGAAGTATTTAATTATTTTGTCGGTTTTATCAAGAATTGTAAAATCCCGTGTAATCTTAAGACTCATTCACTTAAAACAAAAAACAATTTAACACAACAACCTCTTATCACTGAACGATCAAAAAGTTATCTATTCTCATCTTATCACATCTCAAATCAAACATGGATTCAATAATTCCATTTGGACAAAAGAATACTCTTGCTAAGTACATGATGCTCTCTGGTACTGACAATTATCCACCAATGCTGGACAAAGACTTGTATGATTCTTGGAAAAGTAGAATGGAACTTTATATGCAAAACAAAAAGCACAGAAGAATGATACTTGAATCAGTTGAACACAGTACACTCATTTGGCCTACGATTGAAGAAAATGGGGTGACCAGGACAAAGAAATATGTTGAATTGTCTGCTACAGAGAAAATTCAAGCTGATTGTGATATGAAGGCAACTAGTATCATTCTTCAAGGTCTACCAGCTGATATCTATTCACTTGTTAATCATCACAGAGTTTCCAAGGATCTATGAGAAAGAGTTCAACTACTAATGCAAGGTACCTCATTGACAAAGCAGGAAAGGAAGTGTAAACTGTATGATGCATCTGATAAGTTTGCTCACATCAAGGGGGAAGCACTTCATAAATATTACTTAAGATTTACTCAGCTGATCAATGGAATAAACATTTACAAAATGAAATTAGAGCAATTTTATGTTAATACCAAGTTCTTAAACAATCTCCCACCTGAATGGAGTAAGTGTGTAACTGATTTCAAGCTTGTAAAAGATTTACATACTACCAACTATGATCAGCTTCATGCATATATTAAACAACACGAACTCCATGCAAATGAAGTCCGTATTATGCGTGAATGCAATCAAGATCCACTTAAAATAGTTGTTAACCATCAGATGACACCATCTCACTTCAACACTTATCAATACTCATACAACAATCCTCGGTTCCAACAACAGTTTTCACCATCTCAGTCTCCTCATTATGAATCAATTCCTCCCACACAACATTACTCAACTACTTATCCATCCACACCTCTTGCAATTTCTTATCCGTCAACACCGTATCCAAATGCTTACTCATCTACCATTCATCAAGAGGCTTATCCACAACCACCATCTATATACGGCCTCCATATTTAATTAACAAACACATCTGGCTGAATTTCCTTAGATAGACTCTGGTCTAGCAGTTCCTATGTTTAAGCAAGGAGATGATTCTATTAATGTCATTAACAAAATGATGTCATTTTTGTCTATTGTCGTCACATCTCGTTTCCTATCTACCAACAATCAGCAAAGAAATTCATCTAACCCAAGACAACAAGCAAATATACATGATGGAAGGGTAATTGCTCAACCACTTCAAGAGAGACCAAATTCTTATGTTGTTGGTACTTCAGGAACAAGGGCTAATACTTCAGGAACTGGAGGGAATTATTCGGGTCAACAAAGGGTCTTAAAGTGTTTTAACTGCCAAAGGGGAGGTCACATGGCAAGACAGTGCCAAAAGCCAAAGAGGAAAAGAGATGATACGTGGTTCAGGGATAAATTTCTATTGGTTAAAGCTCAAGGAAATGGTAAAGTTCTGAATGAGGAAGAATTGGAATTCTTGGCAGACCCT
>BQNB010083423.1:0-29040 GCA_026074375.1 Tanacetum coccineum
GCTTTTATGAATTAAGATTAATAGGGAGTGGGCTGACCCGACCCATTAAGTGGGACCGGGTTGGTCCGTAGAAAATGGGTACGCCTTCGGCTCTGGTCTTTTTGTGCTCATTCCATTCCCGTGCTCGGCTTTGTTCGTTTTTTCCTTGTTTATGTCCTTTATACTGAATATCCATATCTGTAAGACATGAACCACAAAATACAAATATACAATGCATTTTAATGTATTTTTGGTCTTTTAAGCTCATTTTAATAAGGTAAAATGATATGTGATTAAACACATACCACAATCTATGAAAGGAGAGAAAGAAATCTAGAGAGAGAAAGATGGTTGAACATTTCTAGTGAGAGAAATAAACATGTAATGCATAAATTGTGAAATAAACCAACACCCTCTCCATGGGATGGAAAAAGGCTTATATATGTCTTACAATGGGGCGTTCATGGGCCTTTAGTGCCATGGACTTGGCCCGGTTATCTTGCTTTTACACAATCTTTATAAAACCTCATGTTGTGTGAGAAACTCTTCTTGCTTAGGACATATATAAGATAGGATAGAGATCCTCTCATGTTCAATTTGAACATGAGAGGGTAAAGTTAAGTGTTTGTGAGTGAAAGTTTATCATTTTATAAAATTGTGGCCCCCACAATACATTATTTATTTATTCTCTTCACTCACAAACACTCAACTTTACCCTCTCATGTTCAAATTGAACATGAGAGGATCTCTATCCTATAAGATATATGTGTGGTGTAAATATTGTGAGATTGTTAAAATAACTTCCACAAAATTTATTGATTCTTGTTCCTTCATCTTTGATTATTATTGATCGTTGAATCCAACATGTCAAATAAATCTAAACACTTATAGAGAGAGGCGGACAATACGAAAATTGAGCCTCGCATTAATGAGCAAACCAAAAAACGCACACGCGTAATAAGCAAGTAACAAAGATGATATCAATGTGAACATGCAACACTACATGCATCAATCAAAATTTATAAATTTTCCACTATTACGACTAAACACTAATATGATTCCAATCCACACCGCACTCACAACCAATTCATAATAATAACTACAATTACGTCCATATTCATTCACCAAATTCATTATAACCCAAACTCATTTTCATTATCAGCTAGTCATATTTCTCTTCGCTTGATCTCCCTTTATAAAAAGGTAACGTTACTTATTTAACCATTTAAATGTCTTGTATTTTTTTCATGAGAAATATTTACTTTTGTGTTGTTGTTTACATTAATGATTTTGTTGCGAAAACCTATAGTTTATAGAATTAATGGAAGGTTATAGATGCATGAAAGATTCATAAATTTTGTTTACTAGTGAAATTATTAATGGTTGCATTAGGTTTGTATAATTAGACGTTATGGGTTCTAAGTCTCGCAAGAGACACTCGTGAAACAGATGCGAGATAGGTGTTATAGGGTGTGAAAAAAATTAGAGTTTTAAGAAAATATAAGAAAAAATGGCTCTGTTGGACGACTAGCTTTTTGGAGCGTTTAGCGATTAGCCTAACAATTAAAAAAAAAGGAGCTAATGACCTGTAAATGTATCATATCTATGTATCATACCTGTCACGATTTCCTTCCATACGTATCGAACAAATTTTTTTGCTATTCTCTATGTACTAAACTTGCATTTTTGGTTTTTTTTCTCTATTTTATGACCATTTTGCCCCTCTCGAGGTTAATAAAATGATGGGCAAAAATGGTCATAAAGTACAAAAAAAAAATGCAAGTTTAGTACATAGAGAATAGCAAAAAAAAAAATGGTTTGATACATGTAGAAAGAAATCGTGACAACTAACCGAATGCTAATAAAAGAAGATAATGTTACATTCACAAACCTAACCTAGGTGTCCCATGACCATTTCCAATCATTTCTCTGGCGACCCGGCCCCCGAATGTGGTACCGAGTGAGGTTTGAACACTAGACCTCTTGTGAGGAGGTTAGGTGCCCGGTAGTGGTTACAGTTAACCCATTCCCATATGTGTCATGGTGAAGTTACTTATAAACTAAAGAAGTGGAGGTTAAGTGTTGAGTGTAGTACAAGTTTATGTAGTATACAATCGTCACTCTCCTTATCGTAAATTAGCTGCGTTAGACTAAATGTGACTTCGAACAAAATAGTATAGCATCTTGATATATGCAGATAAGATGTTTTTTAAGATTTGATAATGGTTTTGAATGAAACCTTTATTTTGCATGTCTTACGACTATTGATTTAGGTGGTAGTTTTACTAGGTCAGCCATTAAGTAGAGAAGTAAAACTATTTTCTTCTGAATAGTGATGTCTGCAATGGGCAATCCAACAAACGTTTTCTGGCACGAATGTCCAGTTGTGAAGACAGAAAGGCAAAAGCTGATTGACCAACAGGGATGCGTTGTATGGATCACAGGTCTCAGTGGGTCAGGTTTGCGTTCAAGCATTTAAGCTTCTTACTGAATGCAGTCAACTTTTCTTACTGAATGCAGTCAACTTTTCATCATTTTAAGGGCGTGTTTGGACTCTGGATTTTTTTAGAATGTGATTATGCGATTTGAAAAATCAAATTCACAAACAGATAGTAAGTCAGCGGTGATATGTCTGGCTCAAAAAGAGAGTATTTTGACATGTTTTTTCTGTTTGAAGACTTCAAATGTTTGTCAGATTTTGATTATGTAAGGAAAAGATACATGCCCCATTGAATGTGTTGAAAGATGTACATTTGGTTACTATCAAGTTTATGTTAATGGTACTTTTGATGCAGCAGTTGAAACTAATTTGTCGACCTTTTATAATGAGATGATCAGATGCAAATAGTATATGTCCAAACATATATAGCCAGTTTCAAAATGCAAATCCAAACACCCCCTTTACGACATGAAACACACTTGTTACCTACTGTGTTTCACTATGTGCACTGATGTTGTGCATTTTTAAGGCTACACTATATCTATTGACAGCTCTGTAATTGATTTTTTAGGCAAAAGTACACTTGCATGTTCATTGAATAGAGAACTGCACTCCAGGGGAAAACTGTCATACGTTCTTGATGGTGACAATGTCAGGCATGGATTAAATAAGAATCTTGGGTTCTCACCCGAAGATAGAACTGAAAATATTCGCCGTGTTGGTAAGTATTTTCTTTCAAAATGAACCGATGCCATCCCAGTTTCAAGATTGTCTATTATTAGGATTCTTATAGTAGCATCTTTCAGCTCGTTTTTCAATTAATCAATTTAATAAGTTTGTAAGGCATATTAAAAAATGGGATAATCATAATAATGGTTGATCTGACTAGTACTTGATTTATAATCATATTAGGAGAAGTAGCAAAGCTTTTTGCGGATGCTGGCTTAATTTGTATAGCCAGTCTGATATCTCCTTATAGAAAGGATCGTGATGCATGCCGTGCAATGCTGACAGATGACAATTTTATTGAGGCAATGCTTCTTTTCTGTGTGTTTTTCTTTTTGAATTTGTGTGCGTGTGTGTTTTTTTAGGGAAAGAAATTGAATTTTATATGAATTCTCACAGGTTTTCATGAACATGCCTCTCGAAGTGTGTGAAGGAAGAGATCCTAAAGGCCTTTACAAGCTTGCGCGAGCAGGAAAGATTAGAGGTACGATTTTCACTTGTATCTCCTATCTTTTTTGTAACCTAAACTAGTTCCTCCTATAACATAATAGGCAAACACGTAGAGCTTCTATGCAGTTGGTCTTATAAGATTTCATTTGGTGTGTCAAATTGAAAATGTAATGATTGTGGGGCTTATTCACTTGGCTTAGGAAGAGATGAGGACGAGACTCAAAAATGAAGGAAGATTGTATAAATTAGTGAAGTCATAGTTGGATGATGTTAATGAGATACTTTAGAGGTGACAAGATGGGCGGGTTGGGTGACGGGTGAATACGAGTCATTTTAGTATGGTTTGAAAAGGGCTGGACCCAGTGACCTGCAAACACTATTAAGTATTTTTTTTTCTAATAATCATGAACAACTAATGTGTTAAAAATTGACTATGGACTTTTGGATGATTTTCAAGTTTCAACGGGGTGAGTTTTTCTCCTTTTAGCTAAATGTTTGAATTGATCCCGTTTGAGAAAAAAAACAACCAAGGATGTTTAGGATCTAGCCAAAGTGAAATGTATTAGAATCAAATGCATTTTTGACATTTCAATCTGACAATAGCAACATAATAGCATCGCCCCATTAAAAAAAAGAAGGGGTCAAGTCAAATAGTCTTTCTATATACTACTCCCTCCGTCCCTAAATAAGTGTCCACTATTGACTTTCGAAGTCAATCTTTTTTAACTTTGACCTTAAATTATTTTGTTTGTGTTATATAATACTTGATGCAAAATATATGAATGGATTGTATTTTGAATGTATTTTCATTGGTATAATTTTCATCAAATATTATATAACACAAACAAAATAATTTAAGGTCAAAGTTAGAGAAGATTGACTTCGAAAGTCAATAGTGGACACTTATTTTGAGACGGATTATTTTTTTATGTTAATGTGAGAGTATTGTTAGATATTGTTGTACAGATGCGCGGCATCTCGTAAGGAAAAAAGTCTAAAAGAACAAAATTATTTCTATAATTTCATTTTTTATCATAGATAATTGCTAAAAAGTTCTTTTTACAAACTTGATGTCGATAAATACGTCAGTCTAGAAATTCATTTCGGACAATTGAACCTTCTCGAACTGTTTCTTCTTAAGAACCAGAAAGATGGAATTTCCTAGCCAATTCCATTTTTAAGAGCCCCTTGATGGAAATCATTAATGTTATGCCGAAATTGACTTGTTAATATTCACTATTTTTTGTGGCCTAGCTTCAAGATGGATTTTGTATTGACTCATGACCCTTACAAAGGACTCTCTGCTGAACCATTATATATGGCATTAATTTCGAACTGTCTACATTTCTTGTGAAAATAAAAATGTAAAAAGAGATCTGTGAGAACGAGACATCTTGAACAAATATTAGAGAACCGTGAATGCAAAATGAACCATCTCAGTATCTCACTTTGAACATTTCATCTAAGTATCAAGAGATTGTTAATTTATAATTGCAAACTCATTCAAATCTCAAGGCACTGCAGGCTTTACTGGAATCGATGATCCTTATGAACCACCTCTGAGGTGTGAGGTACATCATTATTTCATCAAGTCACTTGAGACTCATTTTTTTGCATATTTTTGTTACGTCACCTAAAAATGAACCACACCTATATATTTGTTTTGCAGATCAAGATTGAACAAAATAACGGAATTTGTCCCACACCATGTGATATGGCTGGGCAAGTAGTTTCTTACTTGGACGAAAATGGTTTTCTTCTTGCTTAGGGATGACCATCCATCTTTCACTTGTGGTGGCTCTTTTAACTGACGGTGTTAAAATGTATGATATGAACCCGATCCATAGCAAGTTTGATCTTTGAACTTCTTTTAGAAATAAAAATTGCAAGTTAACTGTATGGTTAGAACCTTTAAACCGTGAAAGCTAACAACTAATTAACTAATGCCATGTACATAAAGCTCAAAATTATAAAGTTCTTGTTTAAGTATGATTAAATCTGTATTATATCTGTATGTAGTTTTACTGCGCCTAACCAAACTTGGTGAGCCAGACCTCGGTTATATCTTCTTTTTTATTTATTTTTTTTTTTTTTTGCAGAACCAGACTAGTTATGCTAAACCTAAAGGATTGACAAATATGTTACCTGGTTGACAAACTGCTGCCATACACAACGAGTAGGAGAGAGTTCGCTCGTCTTTAGAATATTAACCATAATTTTGTATCCAGATTTGACTTTCCAGCAAAATGATGTTAATGCATGCATTAGTCTTTTCTGGAAATCTTGACAGTGTCCATCCTGCTCATAAATTACTCCAGACCAGTTCGGTGGAAGCTCAAAACCAGTCGAGCCTAACGAGCTCGAGCTCGAGTTGGAGCGTAGTTTAGTGATCATTGAAAAAACAAGCTCAAGCGCTTCATCCCTAAAGCTTGATTATACTCACAAGCCTAAACAGGCTTTACAAATATATATATACGTATACATAAAACATACAATTAAAACATATACGTTTAACTATATACAATTAATTAAAGAGCTAAAAATAATTGTCCAAGCCTAGTGTGCCTAACAAGCCAAGCTTGACTCAAACTTTATTTTTTCAAGGCTCGTTATAAAAATGAGTCGAGTCGGAACTTGGAAAATTTGTCACTAGCTGAGCTCGATCGCTCGAGCCTGGCAGGCTCAAACTGGACGTGGCTCGTCTCCAACCTAAAAAACAACCCATAACAAACCAACACAACGTACAATATCTAAATCATTGACATAAAAGATGTTGTGACACATTTTTTGTAGAATTTGCGACTTTTTCTTTTTGTAGAATTTAAGCTTAAATGCCTAATAACCTCATATTCACCTTCCTCTTTAGACAAATATATCACAGCTAAAAAAACACATGTTTTTAAATATTTCATAACTATGGTAGACTCTTATTTTCTTTTTTGAAGGATATTATTGATTTTGATTAATAACTAGTTAATAATAGACTGGGATCCTTCAATAACCCACACCTTTTGACAAACATTGATATTTATAGCCGCATTTAGATAATACACCCATTAGGTGAAATAGACACATGCTACGGACTAGTTGTCCCAAAAATGATAGACTACATGATTTTTTTTTCCCCACTTAAACCCTTCACTAGGTATCAAGAGTTCAGAGTTTCATATGCTTTCATCTTGCATATACATCTCAAACAACATAAAAATGTATGGGACACTGTCGGAAGATATCGAAATTGAATAGTGCCTGCAAGCAAAGCTTGGTCAATCTATGGCACCCTCGAGCTCGTAAAACTGCTAGCTGGAAAAGTATTCGAAGCAGTTGAAGTTGTTGAAGGTGATGGTGGCACCGGTAACACTATTAAGGTCACCTCTAAGACTGGTATGTCTCGTCATTTAAAAAGTATTACCACTCATATAATTTTACTCATATCGACACTATAGATAAAGATAGGCAATTTATATAAACAATGTTAAGGTAGGTTATTTATTTTCAGCCTTCACTTTTTTTATAACATCTTACTATTTTTACAAGGAATATATGTTATGAGAACGATTGGTAATATAATGTTATATGTGTAGATGCTGGCATATTTCATCACAAGAAATTAAAGTTAAAGTTGTTAAAAAATTCAAAATAAACCCACTAAAATGTGAAAAGCTAAAAATTTATAAAAATATATAAAAATGGATGTTGAATTAAAGATCACGAAATTTTAAAAAGTACGGTGAAATTAAATCATAAAAAAAATAGATAAAAAGATATGTCAAATTGAAAATAAAAATGATTTTTTAATTAATAAGTAACACATGTCACTCTATGATGTGATTTTCTAAAATAAGATGGATGGTTACGATTGCACCTCCTTATCTTAATTTTTGATGTGACCCACATTTTAAATGCTTTATATAATAGTATAGATATAGATATAGATGTAATTATTAAGAATAAACTAAATGTTACACTCTTGCAACTATTCTTGTTAACTTATCTTCTCAATTTTGTTTGGAAGATGAGTATAAGGATTTGTTAAAAAGTATGACATTACTAATAATAAACTTGTTGGAATATCTTCTTTGGTTAATGGATCCACCGGTATTTGTTAATCAGTTTTTCCTTAGAAAAATACATAATTTTTAAGGTTATTTTGATTCTCTATATACTTTTATGCACTAGTAACAAGGTTTATATTGCCTGCATATCGTGTCAACATGATAATCTATGTTAATTATTGTTTATTTTTATCAAGCTCTTTACGAGAAAAAAATAATTCTTGTAATGTTGAAGTGTGTATACTTTTGGTTTAAAACAAAAACAAACATGTCGCAAACAGCTTTCAGGCTTGCTAAACTATATATTGAGGATGGGGATTTGGTGATATTGTTAAAGCTGGATGACAAGAGCTGTGAAGGGCAGATATGTTTAGAAATTAGTGAACAAGCTTAAAAAAGGTCTCAAGTCCTAGCTTAACAAGCTAAATTGGAAGAATGGGAATCTTTTCAACAGAGTGGAAGATCTTAAAGGAAAGCTATCTAACTGACAATATCCTCCTTACACAAGAACTCCTCAGAGGATACAATAGCAAGAATGGCCCTAAAAGATGCTATTTGAAGATTGATATCAGAAGGCATATGATATAGTGATGCTGGACGTTTCCTTGATGAAATTCTGCATTAACTATGGATTTCCCAGAGTCTAGATTAAATGGTATCATGGTGTGCATTTCAACTCCAAAGTTATGTTTGTGGTGAAGGTGAGAGGCTTGGATAATTAAGGGTTGGTAGAGGATTGAGAAAGGCGGAACTCAATTTCTCTCTTACTCTTTACTTTCATTATGGAGTTTTCAATATTTCATTAAAGATGAGATTACCAGAAGAGAATTTCAAAATACCATTATCGTTGTAGGGATGGTTCTTAGGGAAAATCCCCTATTATTGCTAGAAAACCCAGAAACCCAAAACAGATGCCGCTAAAAAAATCAAACGGATGCCCTAGTTTTTATATGGCCATTTGTTTGTTTTTTTTGGTTTTTACAGAGTGTAAATCGATGCCATATTTGCCTGAAAAACAATTTGTCGTGAAAAAATTTTAGCTGGCATCAGTTTGGTTTTTTTAGGGCATTTGTTTTGTATTTAGGTTTATGGGATTTTCCACCAAAATAAGGTTTAACAATACCCACACTTTTGAACAAAATCTTACCTCAAATTGAGATTTGAGATGACTTCCTTATGCTCTGCACGGTGAAACGCACAGCTGTCACTCTCACGCTACCATTAAAAATTTTTCAAAAAAACAACAAACAAAAAAAAAAAAAAGACCACCCACACCCCGGCATTGAGAAATTTAGTAAGGTCTCTCTCGGGTTCATTACCAAGACTACATCACTCTGCACTCGCATGTTTGTGGCAGTCTCGTCGCGCGCAAGAGGGAAATCGGCTCTCGCGGCCGCGCGTGCCTCACTCGTACCATTCTCCTTGATAAGGATTGGAAGAACTTCTGTTAGATACTATGTCACCCTCTCTTATGGACAAGAAAATATAGAGTCAACATGACTGCCAAACAGACTTCGTTGCTTCATAAGCTGACAAAAAAGCCATGTGATCGGAATGAACTACCAAAAGCCCCCTAATCATACGCAGGGTTAAATCAGCTGATTGCATCCCCCGATCCTCCTCTTCACACCATCGCAGCTTTATAGGGGGACAGTTTTCCTAATCCCTCACTCTCGCGCTACTTCAAAGGATGAGAAAACACTCTTTAAGGGCTTCCTTTGCCGTGTAAGCTTCGGATCTCACCCCTCTAATATCAGGAATTGATTTTTCAAAATCCAAAACCAAGTAAGCTTTAGATGTCTTCCAAAGCCAGTCCTTATGTTCTTTTGATTTCAAATTGCAATTCATCAACAAATGACGACAACAAAACCCATGAAAAGGCTTAGGGAAAAACAATTCTACATGCAATGCTAATCGCATAGTATCTATCATGTATGATTGCCATATTAGGTACCTAATGCATTCTTTCAACTTGGTCAAAAACCAGGACCATGTTTCAAATGCCTCACCTTGCGACATACCCGTAGCTAGTGGTATAATCTAATTGTTGCCATCCATTCCAACAACAAGAAAATTTGTTCCAAGGTAGCTGCCTTTTAGATGCGCTTTATTAATTTTTATCAAAGGCCGCATATAGCATGAGAAACTCTGAATATATTACATTAAAACCTAATTAGTATGTTAAATAAGTGAATATAGCTTACCACTACACCAAATGCTATGAAACACATCTTGAATCTTCCTTCATCATATGTCTCAATGTGCGCTACCGTCCCCTCGTTTGCCAACTTTAAGTTATAATATGGTAACTGGGCAAACGAATTCTCGTGGGTACCGTTCAACATATCCAGCGCGGCATTGTTACCACCCCATGCTCGTTGTAAGTGATGTGTATTTTATTTTAAAATATTAATTTGTCAAGTTTTAAATTTATAAAACTCGATCTACCTGACAACGCACTAACGGGCAGAGAACCCGATCGTGGGTAGTATAGAATGGTAAATCCGAAGTCGTCCCAAGAGCTAAGTTGTAATTAGTTTGAATTTGAAATGTCACGTTTTAAAAAATGGTTTTTGGATTGATTTGAAATAAATAACAATAAAATTAATTACTGAAAATTAAAAGAGTTGGAGATATCAAGAGAGAAAACGTGCTAACCTAGTTACTTCATTACTACTGTTATGAAAATATTTTCCTATGCAATGTCAAACTATGGTTTCATTAGTGGTTTCTAAGGTCGATAGACTTGAATAGGTATATTTAGTCTATCCTATACTTCTCGCGATTCCGACTCAGTCCAAATCGTATATGAGGTAGGATATCCAGGTTGCAGTGATTAATCCCAACTATTCCCAAAACTTATCTAATAACCTATACAGTTTATTAACCCCCTCTGAAAGAGTTCCTGTGCTTCGGCAAAGATTAATTCTAGTTATTTAAGAAAAATTTGTCAAAAATTTTAAAATTGGCATAATTTTCAAAGAAAACTAGAAAATTGAAGGCAAAACATACGTCAAGTGTAATTCTACTCCCATCCCCCCACTTGATTTGTACAATGTTCCTATTGTACTTTAAGGAAATGAAATAAAAAAGAAAGAGTAGAATTAAGACAAGAAACTCCCTGAGCATTGCTTCGAGATTTGAAATTAAGCGAAAATATATTAGATTATCTTTGTCTTCCCGCAAGCTCTTGATCCCCTGTGATCACAAAAACAAACCAAAGCATAAAATAGTTCTACAAGACTTATGAAGTGTACAGGAAATATAAACCTAGCTCACTTTCGTAGGAATCACGGTTGCATTTAGCATATGCAACAAGCCTTTTAAACCACTTGGTGGCCCAAGTGGATGAGTTTAGTCTCGTGAGGGCTTCCAGAGAACATACCCACAAAGTCTATTTATGTATACAAGGTTTAAACATGTTTAAAACTTAAATTTTTAAGATTTCAAAGGGAGGTTACGGCGTAACTCCGGTGGTTACGTCGTAATCAAGTGGTAAAAATTTTAAGTTTTAAGGTGTTACGGCGTAACCATAATATGGGTTACGTCGTAACTACAGTGGTTACGATGTTAACTAAATTAGTTATGCCGTAACTGCTGCAAATTCAGCAAGGTTACCACATGATTATGAGTCTAGCCAATCTCGATAAATGCCTCCTAGCTTCTGGATTCTGCAAAACAAAGTCAGAAACATGCAAACCAACTAGTGCAAAATGGAAATTTCATTAAATAAAGGACGAGTTGTATCTCGACAAGCACTTTTGTTTATTAACAAGTCATTAAGTTAGACTCGTGACATTTCTACGTCATCCCATCGTTAATGCAACCCCGAATCCAATCTATAACTTCCTGATCATATTTGTATTCGATTCCTAAACTAAGGCAACCTCTGTAGAATCCTTTAATCTTTTTTTAGGCTTATGGATTCCTCTTTTCTTATCTTTGTCACTGACTTTTAACAGGGGTCCCATTGAGTTATGTTGGTTAACTGTTAATTTCCTAAAGGCTTTTTCGGCTCGTGGCATATGAAATATTATTTTATCATTACCGATTTAAACCAAAGTGTTCCTTTACTCCGGTCTTCAACTAGTCCTATTTGTTCCTTGAAAGGGTGTCCAAATAGAACTTCAGTTAATCCCTTTTCTACAAATTCACTAATGTTTTCAAGAATGATGAAATCAACTAAGAATTAGTGGTTTCCTATGAACACATGTAAATTTTTAGCAAGTCCCACCATGTTAATTCCTGAATACACTAATTCATGATTCATGATGGTGTTATAGGCTTTCTTGGACATTATGTTGAAAGGGGTTTGTGGTTCGAAATAGGGGTTAAAATTAACAAACCCTATTTTGCAAGAAAGTTGTAAGTTATCAGGCTCGGTTTTAGCTTTTTCATTGGTCAAAATCCCTGGATCTAGGTCATCCCACATGTCATCTATATCAACAAATTCTTCTAATCCTATGCTCATTCTTTTATCAGGATCACAGAGTTTCATACTAAAATCTTCCTTGATCTCTACTGATTCTGATGGTGAAAGCGAGATTATATCTTGGCTTTCGTATTTGGGTGATAAGTAATTTTTAAAGTCCCTTACCTTTTTGTCATTCATGACTAAATTATCACAAATCTAATTCATTTATAACGCAAATAGGAGAAACAGATGCGGGAGATTCTTTCTTATTGATATTAAAACCTACTTGGTCATTTCCCACTCCTAGAGAGATCTTTTTACCGTAAACATCAATCTTTGCATGAGCAGTTACCAACATGGGCATGCCTAGGATAATCAGGACATTTTCATCTTCCATGATATCGAGAACGATGAAATCAACGGGGAACACAAAATTACTAATTTTCACTAGTACATTTTCTTTTATCCCTTATGGAGATTACATGGATCTATCTGCCATTTCGATCGTCATTTTAATTGGTTTCAAACTTCTAAGTCCTAATATTTTGAATAAGGAATAGGGAATAACGCTGATACTTGCTCCTAGATCAGCCAAAGCATTTCTCATGGAGTGGTTTCCGATGATACAAGGAAGGATGAAACTTACAGGATCTGTTTCTTTTGGAGGAAGTTTATTTTGAAAGGTAGCGGAGTAGAGTGCGGGTAATTCCTTGATTTCATGAGAAAACACTTTTTGTAATTGTTGTTTCGGTTTTTCATGAGTTGTAGTTGGTTCCTTATTCTCCTCAAGGATGCGCCTTTTTACTTTTTCACCAAATGTCTCAGTTTTAGGCATCAAAGTGTGTTTAGGTTTGTGTGTGGAGATTAACTGAGCGAGGTGATTTACTTTTTGCTCTAACCTTTTTATAGAGGAATCATGATCCTTTAAACTTAGATCAGTACTTATCATGATTTTCTTCATCTACTCATTTTGGATTTCTTGTCTTTCGCCAGATTACTTTAGACATTGCTTAAATTTTTCTTTGAGGTTGGTTGGACGATTGGTAGGTTCAGTGTAGGTCTTATCGAAATTGATTTTGCTGGATCTTATGCTTTTAACCTCAGCATAGTAACTTTTTATGTCATCGTCTGTATTTAATTTGTGAAAATCTACTTTTAGCTCTTCCATTTCGTGATTTAATAGTTTCAGCTTTTCGGTGATAATAAGTAATAGGTCAAGGGTAGTCATGTGATTTTCTTCGCAATGCCATTTATGCAAATGTTCAACCAATTTTTGGATTGACTTCAATTCATCTAAGGTCGTTAACCCAGGAATAAGACCGTTTGAGTCGACAGCTCGTCGAATTTGGCTATTTAATCCATTGTAGAAGGTGTTCACCTTTTGGTGATCATTGAGATCATGAAAGGGACACTTGAAAAGTAGGTCGTTATATCTTTCCCAAGAATCGAAAATGGATTTTCCCTCTTCTTGCTTAAAATTCTGGATTTCACTCAATTGTTTGAATATCATCGCAGGAGGGCAGAATCTCCGGATGAAGTTTTGCTTGAGATCACTCCAGCTTTTTGTACATTCGGTCGATGTTCTTTCGAACCATCTCTTAGCGATTCCTTCTAAAGTCAGAAGGAATACATGTATAAGGGTAGACTCTTGAGCGTTGAATATGCTAGCGATTTTAAGCACATTACTGATGTGTTCTACAGCACTATTGGATGGACCATACGAGAAGGAGATCTTACGTAATTCCTTTCGAAGTTGTCCCTTAACTTCAAACGTTGAGTTAACAGGACAGGTGAATCTTCTCCTAGTGTTGTTCAGGTCTAGAGCTAGGTATTGTTCTAGTGTAAGGGTTTTAATATCTACATTTTATGTATCTGACTCGGATGACTCAGATTCGTAGAAAGAATAGATGTTGTGAATGGGTGCGGGCAAAACCTCTCTTATTGAACAAAATTGTCTTTCTGGATTAGCAAACAGAGTAACAGTCCTTGCTTTGCTTCTTCTTATTTTCATTGAGGAATTTAAAACTAAAAGCATTAGCTCCCCTGTAACGGCGCCAAAAACTTGATGCGTATTTTATTTTAAAATAATAATTTACCAACTTTTAAATTTATAAAAATCGATCTACCTGACAACGCACTAACGGGCAGAGAACCCGATCGTGGGTAGTATAGAATGGTAAATCCAAGGTTGTCCTAAGGGCTAAGTTTTAATTAGTTTTAATTTGAAATGTCTCGTTTTAGGAATGGTTTTTGGATTGATTTGAAATAAATAACAATAAAAGTAATTACTGAAAATTAAAAGAGTTGGAAATATCAGGAGAGAAAACGTGCTAACTTAGTTACTTCATTACTACTGTTATGAAAACATTTTCCTGTGCAGTGTTAAACTATGGTTTCATTAGTGGTTTCTAAGGTCGATAGACTTGAATAGACATATTTAGTCTATCCTATACTTCCCGTGATTCCGACTCAGTCCAAATAGTATAGGAGGTATGATATCTAAGTTGTAGTGATTAATCCCAACTATTCCCAAAACTTATCTAATAACCTATACAGATTATTAACCCCATCTGAAAGAGTTCCTATGCTTTTCAAGTATTTTGAGTGATAAGTGCGGAGACCAGTTAGTTCCTACACCAGGAATGGAGTCATAGATCCTCCCTAGTACCCGATGGATCCCATATTGACATGATAATCTAATAATGAGGCAAGCAAGGTCCAAACTGCTTTTATTGCCATTTTTATATAAAGCCCAAATTTGTGGGCTCCTAGCCTTGATCAAAATATTTGACTCGTATTCTAAAAGTTAATTTTACCAACCATATCTTGGTAATTACAAACACATAGTCACGCTTGACTCTTCAGTTTTCATATCAGTTCTTTCATCTTTGGAGTTTATGTTTCCTGGTTCTTCTTTTAGCTTTTTAATTTTATCTTTTAATGTATTAATTATTTGTTTATTTAAAATCATTCAATATATCTGGGTGTTTTGATTGTTTTCTAGTGGATTTACTTAATTTTATACCCGCAATTATGTCCAACAAAAATATAATTGCGGATAACCGATACCCGCGGGTAAACCCAAAAACCCGATGGATAATACTAACCGGGTATCCATCGGGTAGTGGGGCGGATACGGGTTTGGATATTATAAACGGGTGCGGGTACAGGTTCACTAAAACCCGACCCAAACCCGACCCGTTGCCATCCCTAGTTGTAGTGATTAATCCCAACTATTCCCAAAACATATCTAATAACCTATACATACTATTAATCCCCTTTGAAAGAGTTCTTGTGCTTTTTAAGTATTTCGAGTGATAAGTGCAGAGACCGGTTAGTTCCTACACTAGGGATGGAGTCATAGATCCTCCCTAGTACCTGATGGATCTCATATTGACTAGATAATCTAATAATGGGGCAAGCAACGTCCAAACTACCCGTACTACCAAAACCCAATGTTACACAATAGTCAAGGAATATATAATGAAACCTTAATCTAACATGAAACAAACATCATAACAATATAATTCATACTATGCCAGCACTTTAAGTGCCTGTAGCCGTACATGGTAATGGAAACACGGCAAGTAAATAGAAGTAAATAAGAGTGAAAGCTCATAAGGTCTTACAGTATGCGTATTTGAATGATTAAATACAAAAGTAAGTAAAGTATGATCTCCCTTGGACTCCAGGTGGAATTCTTTGAAGGTTGGAAGCCTTTGTCGCCTCTCCAATTGGTTGTGGAGGAAGTGATGTCGGAATAGCTTGAATGAGGCCTCTATTTATAGGTATCGAACCTGTTACGGCATGTTAGCCTTAATATTTTAGTGAAGCTGGCGTTTTACACGTGAATTGGACTAGTCTTAGACACTGCGTACCATGCAGGGGTCATTTATGTTAACTAGGAATAGTTTGTTTTTGTTTCTAGTATAAATACCCCTCATGGCTCTCTATGAGGGGTGTGGATGTTCATTTTGTAATTTTTCCTTTTTGTTTCTAATCTAATATTTTCTTCTTTGTGTTTATCTCACCCTCTCTCTACTTTCTCTCACTAGAAAACATAATGACTTATCTATTGTTCTTTGATCAACCAAGACCCCCCAAAAAGGTGTTTTCGATCTTTGTCAATTGGTATCAAGAGCTAATCGGGGGTGTTTTGTATTCGTGTGTTGTGTTGGTCGTGTTGTTTCAGCTTATTTACAACTTATTATTGCTTATTTTCGTGGGCTTATTCTGGGAAAAAAGCCACGAATATGTTGTTTGTGGTGTGTGGTATAAATCTGTTCAACTTCTTTTTCTAGCTTTTTAATGAGTTTTTTTGTCTATTTTCTTTTCCAAAACCTATTAAAGCTTATGTAGTTGAAAAGGCCATGGTCTGTTGGTGTTCTTTGGTGGTTATTCTTTGCCATATTTCGTCCTTATTTCTGCTGTTTTTCAAGCTTATTTTGGTGAAAAGCTTATTCAAGCTTATTTTATAGGCTAAACAGTTTTTTAAAGCTTATTTTTGGTCAAGGTATGAAAAGAATCTCAGATCCATAATTTTTGCTGACAATGACAGTTTTTTGTTCATTATGCAAAAAGACAAGACAAGAAAAGGACAACAGTACTTTGTAGTTTTTTGTTCAACCGATCTATTGAAATCTTTAAAACCGATCTATTAGAACTCAGTGAGAACCAAACTACATAACCAAACTAGTAGAACTGATCTATCAAAAACCTCAGTAGAAACTGATCTATCCATGCCACAACCCAAACCGAGTCAACTCGGTATTTACCGAGTTGACCCGGGTCAACTCAATGAGTCATTTGAACCATGTAATTACCGAGTCTAAGGTCAAGAAAAAGGAACAAAAATAAAAGAAAAGCAAGACTGACTCGATTCAAACCCCATCATACCAACATCAACAACAATCAATAGCATCAACAGCCTCAACAGATCTACACTATATCCCTTCGTCATAATCAAATTCATCACTCTCAAATCCACAATCTAACCTAACATCGTCACTTTCTACATCAACCCCATCTCATACAAACTCTTTCAAGACTCGAACGAAAACAAAAACATCAAACGATCTCAGAATATTTTTTCGTGTTACACATCAAATGGAATGACCTTAAAAGATCAAACACGAAAAAATTAACATCATAGACCTTGACTCAACAATCATGTCGAAACCTACCTAAGACCCTCCAAAGGATCTTGAAGCCGATAACCTTGATATTCTTCATTTGGGGGTACAAGTTAACCGAAAAGGTTTTTAAGTTTGAAGTTGTATTTAAGGTTGAGCTATTAACAGAGCATGTGGTGTTTTTGTCATTCGATTCATATTACTATGGACCAGTATGATTTGTGGTTGGGTAAAGATGTTATTGTGAATGAGAAGATGGGATGTAAAGTTTGGTGGGAGGAGTATTCGGTGGTAGGCGGATGAAACGATGAATAAGAGATTAGGGTTGGTTGGTTGCTAAATATTAGGGATAGTCAAACTTATATCCTAAATCTCAAAACAACCGAGTTTTACCATCTTGGGCCATGTGTTCTAATACTTGGGCCGAGTATTATCTAGCTTTTTTGGTTGATTATTTTGAATATGGACTCATAACAGGTCGGGACTTAATTGAAAAATGTGGGCCGAGTATTCATGTATGTTGGGCTAGGATAAATTAGCTAAAATTGGTTATGGTGTATATTAATTGGGTTGTTAAGTGGTGGTTATGTTAATGGATTGAGCCGGGTAGTAAAGCAATATTATGTCGGGTAATGTCTAAGTGATCGGGTTTAGTTACTTGAACGGACGTTTTTATTGTATATTTTTAAGCCGATATCCGTTAACAATTTCACCAGATCAAAAAACGACGAACAACAAGACAACAAACATAATACATTACACTAAGAATGATCCTTATCAAAATCCACCTTCATTCTTAAAGGCTAGTATTGAATCTAATGACTACGGGGTTTTTGTACGATGTTACTTATTTAGGATTGAAGTAGTATATCACAGAGAGTGTACTTATTTTGTCTTCGGTTCTTTCTTTCTCCACAACGAAGATGACTTGTGTTCGTGACGAAGACTTGGATATCTAGTTGCTTTTGTGATTCTTTCTACCTATACCCACAAAGTAGCTATCACTTTAAGGAGTTACATTGTAGTACTCAGTGTTTCACGTCGTTGAGGAGATTTTAAGTAGTAATGTATTTTTTGTATACTTTTGGGTGAGTATATGGTACTCAAAGATTTGCCTCTGCACCGTTCCTTCATCATACAGATAGTACAAGATTAAGTCACAAGTGAAGGATTATGCTTCAATCAGTGGTCATCAGTATTAGCCGACAGAATAGATAAGGGGATTTAGTTCGGGTTGATCAAGAAAGAATTGTTAAAGAGAGTACGATTTGACATCTTCTCATAGAGTATTGCTTATGCAATCACGGGTTATGAAGCTAAGTAAGCAGTTCCAGTTGGCTTATAAAGTACACATGTGTAGGATGATTCCTCAGTTAGTCATCATCCTAGAGGGAGAAATGTGTACATCCGTGTTAGGATCACATAAATGGACCCGAACAAAGAAGCTTCGGTCACTCGAAGATACAAGACAAAAGTCTAGCTCGTTAGTTGATTAATTAATTAATGTTTATTATGTATACGGGCCAAGATGTAAAAAGCCCAAAAGAAAGCCCTCAAAGGCAAATCCTAGTTAGTATAAATATACCTAGTTTAGTCAAAATTAGGTTAGCTACTCCATTATTATTTTTCATCTTAAGGGTTTGTAGCAACTCTTGTTTTTCTTTCAATCATCAATAAAGTTCTTAATTTTATGCATCTTGATTCTACACTTCATTGTTAAGGATTTGTATGAATGATCATGGAACCTACAATCCGGTACTTAGTTCTTTTTATGTTACTGTTGATGTTTTAGTTTTGACTACATAGCGGGATAAATTGCTTTCACTCGGGACTTAGTTGACTTGGGTGAAACAATTTAAATAGGTACATTCAGGACTTAACTGACTTTGATGTCACTGTTCAGACTACATAGAGGAACAAATTGCGTACACTCGGGACTTAATTGACTTTGGTGTAGCAATTCATTTTTGCACTTTCCTAGAGGGAGAAAGGTGTATTTCTGGGTCTTAATTGATTTTGGTGCTACATTTTCAACTTCGTTAAAAGGATTAAAGTGTGTACTTAGGGTATTGAGCTGAATTCAACAAGACTGGAATGCTTCCTAAGTGAGATGATGTTGATGATATCATCCCTCCCAAAGAGTATCCTAAATGAGAAAAGGGGTCTTTGAGAAGACTAGTGTATTAATTCTTATCAATCTCAAGGGTGTCTGTTTGGGAGGAACCTGAAGATTTCAGCAGTATGTTTGTCTACAAGCTGAAGAAATAAAGTTGGAGTATTCAAGTAGATCGTCGAAGATATTCTCAAGGAATACTGGACTTCATTCTTATCATTTTTCTTTATTTTTGCTTGTAGGGAACATTATAACCAATTCACGTGTGACGCCTTCTCAGAGGGAGATTGTTAGTCTTACTATTTTACTGAAGCTGGCATCTTACACATGAATTGGACTAGTCTTGGACACTGCATACCACGCAGGGGTCATTTATCTTAACTATGAATAGTTTGTTTTTGTTTCTAGTATAAATACCCCTTATGGCTCACCATGAGGGGTGTGGATGTTCATTTTGTAATTTTTTCTTTCTCTTTCTAATCTATTATTTTATTCTTTGTGTTTATCTCACCCTCTCTCTACTTTCTCTCACTAGAAAACATAATGACTTATCTTTTGTTCTTTGATCAACCAAGACCCCCCGAAAAGGTGTTTTCGATCTTTGTCATGGCGTAACTGATAAATGTGTTACGCCGTAACCTTATTACATGACATCCCATAAATAATCAATTGTTGCGGCGTAACCAAATATTGCGTTACGTCGTAACCTTCAAATAATTTCCATATGTACGTGATCTTCATTCCATATTTGTGGATCTTCATGGTTACGGCGTAACCATTAGAAGTGTTACGCCGTAACTCTATCTTGGGTAAGATTTCCTTCCAAATACATGGTTACGGCTAACTAGATATGCTGTTACGCCGTAAAGTTGTCCTTGATCTTTGTACTTGCTTAATATATGTTACGGTGTAACTATTTTTGGTATTACGTCGTAACATTCTTTAGAAAATTACACTTTAAGCCCTTTGTCGCTTGTTTCTTTTCATTTTCCTGCATTTCACCTGAAAACTACAAAATGATAGAAAATATCTCGTTTTCGAGTATTAGTGAAACATTTTCAAAATAAAAGTTATTAAATATATGTTCACTTAAAAAATATACACTATTTTAAAATAGCTCATTATACATTATAACGTTTATTGTAGTCTTTGCACTCACAATTTGAACAGTAATCGCATTTAATATTTTTTTTCTTCGAGTGAACAATACTTATATTATTAAACAATTATCAGGAACAAAACACGTAATTGTTTACGTGTTCTTCTCTAAAATAAACACATACCACCGCCCCAGCTATCTCTTCCAGTGCCTCATCCCACCACATGAGTAAATTCATATCGACACCCACATACCAAAACACATAAAACAACAAACTCCAATTGATTTTGTAACCTGTTAGATTTTATGATGGAGAAGAAGCAGATTTTTGTTTTTCCCCTAATTGATTTTATAAGTTTATTAACCCCTATATTTTGTGACCTTTTTGTCTTTAATTATATTGTTCAAGATTATGAATTCATGGTTTAATATTCTTTGAGAGGTCTGAGTTTTATATTCTGATTTTGGATTTCAGTAACTTTGAGAGTTTGGTGGCGGCGTTGTGGCAGGGATTCTGGCAGGTCAACATAGATGCTACACTCTTATCTCAAGGTTTAATTTTTATTTTTTTGTGATATAAAGGCTATTGGTTTTGTGGCTTCTTTGTTTTGATTACGTATGTTTTTTGCATTGTGTATGAGTTTCGTTTGTTAAGGATTTGGTAACGAAGTAAAGTACACGAAAGCAAGTTGCGCTTTCGTGTAGTTTTAATTTTTTTCTGTGTTCATTTGTTTTGTGGGGATAATTTGTGTTGGTGGTGTTTTTAGGCTTTTGAGTTGATGAAGAAGCAGAAAGAGATGCGAAAGATGGAATTATCATCAAAGTCAGCTGATTTCAAAGCAATGCGAGCTTATGCGGAAACTGTATGTTCTTGGATTGTCATTGTGTAAATGATGTCATTACGTAAAAGATAGGTATTTCAGTTTCAACTAAATGGATTTTTGTATGTACTTTGTGTTTGAGTCAATGTTAGATGGCCTCACTTAATAAGCATATTGATACTTATAGTTTTTGAATTCATTTTTTACCACCGGGTTAACAATGGAGTAGAAAGGTTGGAGAAAAAACTGAATCACAAGGTGTTTGTGGTGATTCATGTGGCAAGAAAAAAGGCTAGAATAAACGTCAAGACGGGGCTGAAGGGTCGAGTGATCAGACTACTGATAAAGGGAGTAGTTGGGGGTGGAACAAGAAAGAGGAACAAAAACAAGACCAAGGCAGGTAGAAGAAGAAAAAGGGATGGGATGGAACCTTAATTTGGCCATTTTTTAGTTATTTATTTGGTGTCATGATGGAGTGTTCAAGCAGAGCATCTCCAAGGCATGGCCAGAAGAGACGCAAGAAGATCGGCTCAAGTTGTGAAATTCACTTGCCACTTCTATTTTATCATTCGTGTATGAAAATGTATTGTATATTAGGTAGGTTTGTTTGCAAGTTTGTTTCTTATATACCATGATTATGAGGAAAAATTTTATGGTTTCATTTTATATTGTTTAGCACATCCTAAGCATAGCATTCCAGGTTAAAGAGTTGGTTTTATGTTAAAATTTCATGTCCTACTAATGCATAGCCTAATAATATCAAATTTAGTTTCAAGGATGTTGCTTGGATGATGTTTGATGACATGAAAAGGTGCAATTTAATAAATATATTCGTTTTTGTGTTTTAGGCCTTTGACAACTGATGAAAATGTTCAGATATAGCCCCATGTTTTACTGTTTTACAATATACTTTATAACTTTTGGGGTGAGAACATGCTTGTTACTAATCTCATTTACATGATTGGTTGAAATTCAGTTACAATGGCAACGTATTCGTTTTACAAACTGGTCTGCATACTCAATTACTTATTTTGGGACGAAATACATTGCTTGTTTCACTTATTTTTGAAAACAAGGACATTACTTTACTTTTACCCAAATGTTTACGGATTAGCTTAAGCGGATTGAATTGTGAATTACCTGGAGGGTGAGTGTGAATGTTATAAAATAGATCTATTCGGGTGTGACAGCCCCGTTCGGGTGATTAGCTATCACTGGTGTCGAAACTACCGAGCCAAAGAACGTTATAGCATGTCGGAGCATGCAAGAATTTGAACATGAACAATTACGGTGCCTTGAATAAAGTGGCATATATACGAGTCTACGTAACCGCTTCATGAACTTAGAGTAATCGTAATCATTGTTTATACACACATGAATATTTACGTTGCCTTGAATAGAGTGGTAATGCATACTTTGAACAATGATGGTCCAACCATACATAACTTTTGTGACTATTTGGGGATTAAAATTGTCATGCATATTTTACAACTCTTTGAATTACAACACTCATACATACGATTTGGTGACTATTTGAAGATTTAAATGGTCATGCATACTTTACAACTCTTTGATTTCCTACATTCATACATTACATTTTTGAGGAACATACAAGGATTTGAAACGGTCATACATACTTTACAAAACTTTGGTTGAACATTTATACTTACAAAAACCTATGAACTCACCAACTTTATGTTGACACTTTTTAAGCATGTTTTTCTTAGGTGAATTAGATGCTTGGCTTACTTGATGTGCATTGGAGTCTAAACAATACAAGATTACTTTCAAACGACAACAGTTAGAGGTCGTTTCTCTCAAATGACTTGAGCATGTTAAATAGAAGTAACCACTCGAGAAACATATTCCGCTGCGACCCATTTTTGGGGGTGTTACAGATTGGTAATCAGAGCCAAGGTTATAGAGAACTAGGTTGCATTTTACCTAGACTATAACCATTTTACAAACATTGCATCATACAAAAGGGGTTACACTGACATACACACAACTGTTTTGTTGCATTAGTTGGTCATACTAGATGCTTACATGATTCATATACATATTCATATTATAGTACGTATATTACTATGAGGGTCTTGTATATATATACAAAGATGTATTTACATTCTTTCATACATACTCTACAGTTATTGATATAAGGGTTATTTATATAAATACTAGAACATTTCTTAAGGAAAGGTAGTACTATAAGCTCGTAGGTCCTAAACGCTACCTAAACATTAAGCTATCAAATATGATATCTTACCATCATCCATTCATACCATGATGCATTCCATTTCGCCATGACACGTTTCCATCCCTGCCATGAGTGCATTATTCTTTCACCAGGCACCATCTTACATCCATATTGCACGCATCTTGCATGGTTTCATATAAATGGAACGACTTATATTAAAACTTTTTGCTGTGCAGGTTATAGATGCACCCACTATTCTTGTCTCTGCTGAGGAGAACCTAGGGGACCCGATCAATATCAGGGTGGATATCATTCACCCAGAGCCCGTCGCTGCAGTTGCTTTTCTTGCGGCGGCCGTTGTGAGGACACAAGCCCAACACGGGGAGGCTATACGAGGCATTATTGGGCATTTGCAAGGGGTGCCCATCGAGGAGGAGATGAGTACTTTGAGGTTCGGGATGGGCATGGTCGAAGCAGAGAATGCTTTTCTACGTGGTAAGATTAAGACCATGGAGGCTATCGAGATGATTACTCGTGGCCAGGAGAAAAGGACTCGTATGGAGATGGAGCGGCAGTTGGCTTATTTGGTATCACAGCGATAGACCGAGAGAAACCTAAGAAGCTCTAGGAGTTAGTCACAAGCAGTCACGACGTCGCCCTTAAGGAAAAACCTGTTTTTAGGAATTATGTATTAGCTTGTATTGGAAGTTGTAGTATCAAGAAAACCATGTAGTACTTTCAGGGAAAACAATGAAACCCACTATCTATCAAATTATCATATTATGAAAATTTCATCAATATAAACTAAGATATACTTATAAACATCTGCAAACTACGACACCAAATATCATGAAATCAATAACGTTATTTTGACAAAAATGAGCAATGCATCGTTAGTCAATTATACATGTCCTTATCAACTATGTATAATTCAGGAAAGACCATGCCATGCTGAGAGTAGTCACCTTAAAACTTCTTTTCAAGAAACAATTTTTTATCAAGTTTTATGCGCGTATTCATAAAACATATCTATCACGAAGAACCAAACTAACAATCATAATAACTAAGTAAACTCTTATACCACCTTATTATATAAGGTAGACATCATTGTATACAAAATCCTATATCTAAAAGTAAAGACGCATCCCTAGTCACCCTAGGACGATCCACTAACAAGTTTACTCGTCATTTAAGGAATATACCAATACACCATTTACAACGTCTACGTAATACCATAGATCTTAGTAGTTACGACATCACCATAGACATAAATTTGTTATCATCCGAGAAAAGCAAATGTTGTTACTGATGCTTTGAGCAAGAAAGAGCGGATTAAACCATTAAGAGTTCGAGCCTTAGTTATGACTATTGGCTTGGATCTTCCTAAAAAAATCTTGAATGCTCAGACTGGAGCACAGAAACCAGAGAATCTCAAACATAAAGATGTAGGAGGTATGATCAGGAAGGATATACCAAAGGAGAAGTTGGAGATAGAGTGATGCTTAAGGTTTTGCCTTGGAAAGGAGTAGTACGTTTTGGCAAACAGGGGAAGTTAAACCACCTAAAAAAGATATGTTGACTTTCTAGTTGTTGGATACGGTTGGATCATGCTATAAGCTTGAGCTGCCTTAAGAGTTGAGCAGGGTTCACAATACATTTCATGTATCCAACTTGAAGAAGTGTTATGCCGACGAACCATTAGCCGTTCCGTTGGATGGACACCACATTGATGACAAGCTTCATTTTGTGGAAGAACCCGTAGAAATCATGGATCGAGAAGTCAAACGGTTGAAGCAAAGCCGTATCCCAATTGTCAAGGTTTGATAGGACTCTAGGAGGGGTCCTGAGTTCACCTGGGAACGTAAAGACCAATTTCGAAAGGAGTATATGCACCTCTTCAAAAAAACCGCACTGTCATCAAGTATCGTGTCTTAAGCCTTGAGGACGAAGACACAATTTTAACGATGGGGAAGTACTATAACAACCCTGTTGTTTTTAAGGACATTACGACAGTCCATATAATTCACACACACTATATAAATATATAGTCTTGTACGCGTTTGCTTTTAATTCTAATCAGTAAGTTAAATCTTGTAAGCTAAAAATGATCATTCAACGTAAAAGGGCATCAAACAATTAAATGTTTACGTCAAGCAAGTATTAGATAATTATTTAGAGGAAAATTATTATCTTTGCACATTTTATTTTTATTGGTTACGTAAAGTGTTTACGTTTAGCGATAAAATACATTTAGGCATTCCCGGAACCACCAAAACTTTTCTACGCTTCAACAAATACCCATTATTATAGCCAGTAACCAAATTTTATAAAACTCCACCCAAATTATTACTATGGCCGAATTTTTCATAAGAAAACCAACAAGGAAAAACAATTTACAAGTATGCAACTAGATAGAAAAACACACAACACTTATTTGCTTAAGTGAAAATAACACTCATCTCCCTTTTACTCTTCCAAACCCACAACCAACATCAAAAACACCCAAATAATTCACACAATTTTATTTATCACATTTCCAAGTATTCCTACATCATATCTAAGGTATAACAAGAAGGTTTGAAGGCTTGGTTTAGAGTTTACAAGGGTTAAACAAGAAAGGTTTAAGATTAGGGTTTTCTTGAAAGTTAGGGTTTTCTAAGTATTGGAAGATTGGGTTTATCATCTAAATTAGGGTTTAGATCATATTGTTCATCATCCTACATCATCATATTAAGGTTATCCAAAAACCTTAATCTCTTTACATTTGTGATTTTATGCATATATGATACTTGTATAGTTAATCACCATCTAAGAAACTTATTAACTTGTAAAATGGATTTTTACACTTGGATATGATTTGGTATACTTTTACATATGTTATATGGATGTTAATATCATGTGGGAATGGAAGTATAAGTATTGTACAAGTGTGGTTTATGTATAAAAAGTATATATAAACTAGTTACCTTAAAAGTGTACTAATTAAAGTTTATGAACAAATAAGTATGTAGACTTGTGGATCTTGTGATTCTTGGATAATATTTTGGACAAATGATGGACTAAAGACCTTAAGTATGTAAGACATATGGTATAAGACATGGTAGAGGACTTGTAACAAAGTTACTAAACTAAAAAGTTATAAAAATAAGTTTTAAGCACATTTTATGTAAAAATCTTTAAGGGTCTAATCAAATTCGAAAAATCAAGTGTTCATTTTATATTTTTATCAAATATTACATGTTACAAGGATCGTAAGCATATAAAGAACTTGAAAAACCGAGTTATAACGAAGGAGATACGGCATTTGCAAGTTATACGATAATAAACGCTTTTTTAAAAGAAATTTTATAAAAACTATTTATATTTCACCTCTAATATATACATATGATTATTTTTCACAGAAAGTATGTATTTTTAGGGTTCCAAAACATTAAGAATTGTAATTTTTCAATCAATAACGAAGGAGTTATGAATTTTACAAGTTTACAATAATAAATACTTTTATAAAAGTTACTGTTCACATTAGGTATTTTATTTTTGAATATATCATAATTTATAACGAAGGATATACGCTAATTTCAAGTTATACGATAATAAACGCTTTTATAAAAACAATTTATAAAAACTATTACAAACCACTTCTGATATAAATGAATGGTTATTTTTCACAGATAGTACATATTTTTAGGATTCTAAAACATTAAAAATCATAATTTTTGGATCAATAACAAAGGAGTTGTGGATTTTTCCGTGTTTACGATAATTTAAAGTTTTTAAAAATAATTATATAAAAACTTTGAACAGTAAAAATTCAAATATTCATCTCAAATAATTTAAAAAAATTAACAATACAGTAAAAAGTAATATTTTGATATTAAAATGTAATATTTTGATATACGAAAACGTGGACGTAAAGAACGTGCAAAACGGACTTAAAACGAGGAAGATACGCACTATTTTATACATATACACTATTTCCTGACATGAATAGTGTTGGTTCGTGTTTAATAAAATTTTTTGCGAAACATTTTAGAATCACTTAAATAATATTTATACATGTTTTAAACTTTATAAATATTATTTTTCAAAGGCGATTGAACTATTCATACGATTATACGAGTACAAATACATGATTATTATTTATCAAATGCGATTTAAATATTATTTCTCAAATACAATTAGATGGTGATGTAGCTATATAGAATTATATATGGTGTTAGATATTCAAAGTACTTAGTACTCATACGGCCTATAATTAATTAGGTTGCCTTCGGTCATACGCGAGACGTATACACTCATTTGATATCCATTTACCGTCCATTCACTCGAGGTGAGTTTATAGCCCCACGTTTTACTTGTTTTACATATACTTTACAACTTTTGGGGTGAGAACATGCTTGTTACCAAATTCATTTACATGATTGGTTTGAATTCATTACATGTGCATTTACAATTCGTTTTACAAACTGGTCTACATACTCAATTACTTATTTTGGGACGAAATACATTGCTTGTTTCACTTATTTTTTAAAACAAGGACATTACTTTACTTTTACCCAAATGATTACGGATTAGCTTAAGCGGATTGAACTGTGAATTACTTGGAGGGTAAGCGCGAATGTTATAAAATAGATCTATTCGGGTGTGACAGCCCCGTTCGGGTGATTAGCTATCACTGGGCAAACAAACGTTATAGCATGTCGGAGCAAAGAACGACGTATACATGAACATGAACATTTACCGTGCCTTAAATAAAGTGGCATACACTTAATTCTACGCAACAATTTCATGATCTTAGAGTAATCATAATCATTGTTTTATACACACATGAATATTTACGTTGCCTTGAATAAAGTGGCAATACATACTTGAACAATGGTGCTCCAACTATACTTAACTTTTTGTAACTATTTGGGGATTGAAACGGTCATGCATACTTTACAACTCTTTGATTTCCAACATTCATACCTACGTTTTTGTGGCTATTATAAGGATTGAAATAGTCATACATACTTTACGAAACTTTGGTTCAACATTTACACTTAAACAAACCTATGAATTCACCAACTTTATGTTGACACTTTTTAAGCATGTTTTTCTCAAGTGAATTAGATGCTTGGCTTATGTGATGTGCATTGGAGTCTAAATAATTAAAGATTTCTTTTCAAATGACACAGTTAAAGGCCGTTCTCTCATGACTTGAGCAATGGTATTATAAAGTAAAGCTCCCGGAAACATAATTTCGCTGCGACCCAATTTGGGGGTGTTACAGGTTAGCTAATTATTTACACGAATAATAATTTTTTTATTTTCTCATTTTATTTTTATTTTTTATTTATTTATTTATTTATTTGAATAACATAATACATTACATGGGGTTTATAATACGTACCCCTACATTTGAGTTTTTACATGCTCGATATTTACAATCTATCTAATTACCCGATTTGACGTGGATCAAAATAACATGAAGATCATCTAACAAATATATGGAGGTATTGACTTAACTTTTCTTCCCATTCTTCCGCGAAATAAATACTACCATGAATCATAATCGTCCCAAAACAGTATTTACAAGGATAAGGACTTAGCAACCGTGTACTCAATAATTAAC
>BQNB010083424.1:0-29040 GCA_026074375.1 Tanacetum coccineum
ACATAATCGACGGGCACGAGTATGTACTTGTTCCCTCGTGAAGGCGAGAACGGCCCCATAAAGTCGATGCCCCATACGTCAAAGATCTCACAAATCTATATAAGATTCTGGGGCATTTTATCCCTTTGTGAGATTTTTCCTTGACATTGACATGAGTCATGGTGTTGGACCATGTCGTGGGCATAACGATATATGGTGGTCCAAAAGAAACCAGAATCGAAAACTTTCTTGGCGGTGTAGTTAGGGCCATGATGTCCTCCTGTGGGACCATGGTGGCAAGCTTCTAGAATATCCATAGCTTTCTTCCCATCCACACACCGCCTAATTATTTGATCAGCACATATTCTAAAAAATAGGGGTCATCAAAAAAATAATGCCTAATATCCTTGAAAAATTTCTTCTTTTGCTGGGATGACATCCCTTTAATAAGCACATTACCCACTAAGTAGTTTGCAATATCGGCAAATCACGGGGGTTCATTATCATCATTAAGGACAATCATATTCAGGGACTCGTGTGGAAAATTATCAATCATTTCAATTTCAACGAGACCCCCTTTACAAGGATTTTCAAGTCTACTCAAGTGATCAGCCGCTAGATTCTCTGCTCCTTTTTTATCGCGAATCTCGATATCAAACTCTTGGAGCAGGAGAATCAATCGGAGTAATCTCGGCTAAGCATCTTACTTAGAAAATAAGTACTTTAAGGCCGAGTGATCCGTATACACTATTGTCTTAGACAAAACAAGGTAAGAATGGAATTTCTCAAACGCATACACTATAGATAATAACTCTTTTTCCGTAGTGGTGTGATGTGTCTGAGCATCTGATAAAGTCTTAGTCGCATAATGTATAGGTTGAAAATATTTGTTCTTTCGCTGGCCCAAGACTGCTCCTACCACAAAGTCACTTGCATCGCACATGATCTCAAACGGTAAGTCCCAATCAGGGGCTACAAGAATAGGAGCCTCGGTGAGTTTCTTTTTAAGAAACTCAAAAGATTCCATACATTATTTCAAAAATATGAACGAAGTTTCTTTTTCAAGGAGATGGGTCATAAGCCGGGCTATTTTGTAGAAGTCTTGGATGAATCTTCGATAAAAGTCGGCATGACCTAAGAAACTCCTTATTCCTTTAACCGTAGTAGGCAGAGATAATTTAGCAATAACATCAAATTTAGCACAATCAACCTTGATACCATTCTTAGAAATGTTATGGCCGAGGACAATACCCTTTTAACCATAAAGTGGCACTTCTCCCAATTTAAGACAATATTTGTATCTTCTCACCTTTTAAGCATCATGTCTAAATGGGAGAGGCAAGAAGAGAATGAATCCCCAAAGACCGAAAAATCATCCATGAAAACTTACATAGTTTTCTCAATCATATCATGAAAAATTGCCACCATACACCTTTGAAAAGTTCCCAGGGCATTGCAAAGACCAAAAGGCATCCTACGGTAAGTAAAGGTCCCATTAGGGCAGGTGAAGGTGGTTTTTTCTTGGTCTTGAGGATCGATAGGAATTTGGAAATACCCAGAAAAACCATCAAGAAAACAATAGAATTCATTCCCAGCTAAACGTTCAAGCATTTGGTCCATGAAAGGAAGAGGAAAGTGGTCTTTACAGGTGGCATCATTTAATTTTCAATAGTCGATACAAACACGCCATCCCGTGATCAATCTAGTCGAAATTAACTCATTATTATCATTAGTAACCACCGTCATACCACCTTTCTTTGGTACGACGTGCACAAGACTAACCCAAGGACTATCCGAGATAGGGTAAATCAATCCAGCATCAAGAAGTCTGATAACTTCTGCTTTAATGACTTCATGAATTTTTGGATTTATCCTTCTCTGGTGTTGGACAACAGGTTTAAAGTCATCCTTCATCAATATTTTGTGTGTGCAAAAATTAGGATCAATGCCCATGATATCAGATATTTTCCAAGTAATTGCTTGTTTGTGTGACTTTAAAACCTTAATAAGATGATTCTTTTCTTTCTTTTCAAATCTTTAGCGATAATTACGGGTAACTTTGAAGTTCCCTCTAAAAATGCGTACTCGAGGTGGGGAGGTAAGTCCGTAAGTTCTAATTTAGGAGTTTCTTCAATTGAAGATTTAGTCGTTTTGGTTTTATTATTTTTAAGCTCTATAGGAGGGAGATCTTTTGTGGGATCATCATTTAATAATTTTTCAAGAAAAATAATATCTCCCTCCGAATCATATATTCCATTATCAATTTCCAGTGGTATCGAATCATCTAGAGAAAGAAAGGCGTTGGTCTCTTCCAAGAGAAAGTCACTATCCCCGAATGGAGTAAGAGATGGGGAAAGAGACACGATAACAGGATCAGAAAAAGGGGTGGGACTGCCACTAAGGATGAATCAATTTATGAACATTTAACACTTCATGAAAATGGTCCTCGCATGTAGTGTCAATGATATCGATCTGATTGATTGACTCATCTCCATGCTTATGAGGATATTTCGAAGTGCTCTTAACATTGAAGGTTAATTTTTCATCATCGACTTTAAGAGTCAACTCTTCTCCGTGTACATCGACTAAAGCATGGGCCATCCTCAAGAATGGTCTCCCTAAGATAAGGGGGACACGAGGATCAATGTTATAGTAAAAAATAACGAAGTCAGTAGGAAACGTAAACTTACCCACTTGCACAAAGACATCCTCAACTATACCAACCGAGTAAGCAACCGATCGGTTAGCTAACTCTAAGGTCATACGAGTGGGTGTAAGTTCATGTAACATTAACTTTTTCCAAACAGATAGGGAGATCGTCCAAGGCCAAGCATTCCTCAAGCTCACTAAAATCACAAGGAATGAGAAATTTTCTAGGGTCTCTAAGTTTCTCGGGTAACTTTTTAAGGAGGACCGCTGAGCAATTCTCATTAAGATGAGTATTAGCAAATTATAGAAGTTTCTCCTTATTAGTAAGAGATCTTTTAACATCTTAGCATATTTTGGCATTTGAGCTAACGCTTCAGCAAAACTGATATTAAAGTGTAGTTTCTTGAACATCTGCAAGAACTTATGAATTTGGATATCAGATTTGTCTTAAAGTTGATCCGTGTTCAACCTCGAAGGATAAGGAATAGGAGGTTGATGAGGATTTTGCTCCGGGATCTCATTCGATTTAGAAGCAGGAACTGGCTGGATTACCGAAGATGGGACAAGTGCGGTACTTCTTGAACTTAAAATGTGCACCTGGTCCATGGTCGTCTCCGGGTCTCGTTCCACCTCCTTGGAGGAAGAAGAAGAAGGATTAGGTGATGGAACTGAGGGTCCAACCAAAGTAATACCACTCCGTGTGGTAATTACTTTAATATCTTCCCTAGGGTTAGGAATGGTGTTGCAAGGAAGCGCACCTTGAGGTCTTTCATTAAAAGATTTTTCTATTTTTGTCATTTGATTTGCTAAATTGAAACTTAGCATCAGATGATATATGTTGTCTCAATATCTCATTCGTAGATGGAAAATTTGGAGTTTGGTGAAAATTCGTCTGAGCTTGATTTTGATTGAAAATTTGACCTTGGTTTTGATTAAAGCCTTGATTTTGATTATAACTATTTCCTTGGTTAAAATTTTCCCTCGGTTGTTTTGATTAAACCCTTGATTCTGATAACCTTGATTAGAACAATTTTGATACTGATTTTGGTTATTCCTGTTCTGAAAGTTTTGATTATTCTGATTGGAATTATTTGCTTGACTAAAACCGGGTGGCCCAAGATAATTGTTGGAATGATAGCTTAAGAGATTACGGATTCTTTGAGGTTGGTAAGAGTTACCTCTCGCATTGTAGTTTCCAGTAGCAGCATATACGTCCCCTTAAGTGAAGCCACCGGCGGCTTGACACTCGGAATAATGATGTGGACCACCACAAGTCTCGCAACTTGGATTAACAACATTAACTTGCTGATTGGATTGGCTCATTCTTAGAAAATTCTTGTTCATTTTGGCAATTTGCTGAGTAAGGGCCGCTATCTCAGGAAATGAAGAAATGATCGATCTAGATGGCTCGCCCCTTTGAGCTGAGGTATCCCAATCATTGTGGTGAGTGGTCATATTTTCGATTAAATCGTAACACTCTTTAGGTCACCTTTTCATAAAGGTGCCTCTAGCAGCAGCATTGATTGTATATCGTTGTCTCAAAGTTAACCCGTTATAGAATGTATCTATTTGAGTGACGGGTAACATGTTATGATTAGGACACCGGTCAATCAATAACTGGTAACATTCCCAAGCTTCGAATAAAGATTCGTCAGGAAGCTGTCGGAAGTTACTAATATCATTCCTTAATTTTGTAACCATAGAAGGAGGAAAATATTTCGATAGAAATTTAGTAACCATCTCTTCCCAGCTATGGATAGAATTCTTTGGTAGACGATCAAACCAAGCGGTGGCATGATGCGTCAAATAATAAGGAAAGAGACATAAGCGTAGGACGTCATGCAGGACTCCATTTTGTTTCATGCTCTGAGTCACAGTCAAGAACTTGTCAATATACTTATTAACATCGTCACCTGGTAAACCATGGTAATGACAGCTCTGTTGGACTTGTTGAATCATGTGATTCTTAAGTCCGAAATTCGTAGCCTGAATGTTAACAGGAGCGATCGATCCGCCCTGCCCATTCATAGTCGGCTGGCATAGCCCCTGATTGTTATTAGGATCCATATTAATTTATTCAAAATCAAATAGATGTGAAGGTTCACCTCGATTTCTTCGACTAATTAATCTCTCGGGATTTTCAAAAGGAAGAAAGAGGTCGGTTGCAGAAGAACGTGTGCACATGCATTAAAAAGAAATAAGATAGAAAATATTTTTGGATTTTTATAAAGATAATAAAAGTGAAATAAAATTATTTTTGGTATTTTTGATATTTATATATATATATATAAAAGAAAAGGAAAAATAAAATAGAAATGGAAAATATATTTTTTAAATTTTTATTATTTATTATTTCTATTATTTTTATATATTTTTATATATTTTTATATATTTTTTTATAAACACGAAAATGAACTTTTAAAATAAAGGATCTTCAAGGCACTAACTCGAAACACAACGCAAAAATCGTATAAATCTCTCCGGTAGCGGCGCCAAAAACTAAATACGTCGTAAACGTGGCGAGTAATAATATAGTATTTCTCGTTAGATAAAAGAATTACTTGAGGACAAGTAATAATTAAATCTTTCGGAGTCGTGTCCACGGTGAGAAATGAATAGAAATTCACATTGATGTCTTTTATTGGATGCTTGATTATCGAATATTTTTGGTTGGTTTTATACATTAAAAGCTATACTAAAGATTAATACTAAGGAATATTAAGCTAAAAGATATGTCTAAAGGATATGCTTGTCAAGTGAGGCGAAATGATCATCAAGTGTGAAGGAGAGTTTTAATTGATGAATTAGTACCCGTTTAAAAAAACTATTTTCTTACAACGTTGGTTTATTTTGAAAACAATATTTTATTTTGGTACAAATTACTTGATTAATGTTTGATTATCCTAACGGCTTTTGCCCGTCAAAATAACCAAAAAGAAATCCAAATAATTTGAAAATTATAAATCAACAATCCTCTTTATTTCACACTTAATTCTCTAGTCACTACTCACTTAACAAGCATATCACTAATCATGACTACTAAGCTAGCATCGATCAAATTAACAATCATTATCATAAATATATTTTCTAAATTAATTATTAAACTAAAACTACTATGGATTGAAAAAGATAAGAAAGTAAAACCCGTTTGACGAAATAGAGACGAACTAAACCACCCGATCTTATAAACTAGTAAAATACTAATTTTACTTCTTTATTAGATTTTATTTAACCAATTAGTTAATAAAGTTGTAAACTTTATATACTAAATAGCTTTATAAAAACTTTAAAAGCTTTAAACTTTAGAAATAATGTTAGCTTATAAGACCCTTAAGCTCCACGCCTTAGATGTAGGAATGTTTCCATCAACATCAAAACACAATCAAGGTTAATATGAACAATATATCACTTATAAGATATAAATGAAACTAAAAACTATAAGCTATTAATATAGAAAACTCGATGGAAAATGAAAACAATAGATCTATTATTAATAAATCTAAATCCACCAAAAACTAAGATGTTCACTTCGAAAAGTAAACAAGAATTAGGTATATTTAAGGACTAGATCTAAAATAATAAACCAAAAAGCTAACTGAAAAAAAACTAAAAACTATAAGCTTTTAATACAAAAAGCTAGATCGAAAATGAAAACAATAGATCTAATATTAATAAATCTAAATTCACCCAAAACTAAGATGTTCTCTTCGAAAAGTGAACGAGGATTAGGTATATTTAAGGACTAGATCTAAAATAATAGACCAAAAAGCTAATCAAACAAGCTAAAAGCTATATAAACTTCTCTAAAATAAGATATATAAAGCTTATTTGAGAGCTTAAAAACCAAAAATATATGAAATAAGCTAAATCGAATAAGCCATAAGGTGAAGCTATCCGAATAAAAGCCAATCTCAATAATCCGAAAATAACCTATAGAAGAGCTTATTTGAATATATAAGCTATGAATGAAAACATAAAAGAAATAAACTAATTAAAACCTCACTTATAAAAGTCTAAAAACTATTTTCTAGTAAGTAAGCTCTTAATAAGCTCATATAAGCTTATAAGTGTTTAATTATTTATAAAAGAGCTTAATAGAAATTTATAACAAGGAATAGAGGATTAGAGAAAGATATAAGCCCAAGTCACATCAATCTTCAAAACCTTCATCTTCATTAATAATAAGCCAAGTACAATAAGCTAAAATATTAAGCTATGAGAGCTTTTACAAAAACTAAACTAATACAAAAATAAGCTAAATAAAACTATGTGTAAATGTAGTAAAGAAAAGGTTTGTAAGAAAAGATGTCCAATGAGAAGAGGTGTGGGGAATTAAATAGCTAAGTCTGGGTACACCCCCCCCCGGGGGGGGTGGGGGGGGGGGGGTCAGGGGCATTTTTGTCATTTTTGCAGGTCTCTAATTTGCATGCACACTTGAAACATTTTGCCAATCATTAGGCCCATCGTATGGACCCCTCATCCAATAATAATTCTTCCAATGATGAGCATTGATTGCTTTCTAGAATGCTCAGATTATGCGTATCGCCAACACTGCAACCTCGTCACGTTTAGACGTGTCACGTCCATTATCAGCCGACCGCCACCTCTGCTACTCGTTCTTAAATCATTAGCCGCCACTTGCAACCTCATACTAATGATCAGCCGCCACATGCAACCTCGTACCAATCATTAGCCGCCACTGCAACCTCGTACACGTCAGAGCCGCCGCCATATGGAAAGCTATCATTGGACAGCTGCCACTGGCGTGTCTGATAGAGGGACCCACATGTCACGTCATGCGTGATGTCAACAGGTCAACGGGTCAGGTTAGGTCGGATTATGGGTCGATTTGGGTCGGGTCGCCACGTGTCACCACCTCAGTGGGTCACGTGCCATCCGACATGACTGAGGGTGAAATTGCAAAAACCCGCCAAGGCCAACCTCGAACCTATGATCTCAGCAAGTGGGTGAAAGACACAAAGGGGTCTCCCCTTTTCCAGCTGCGCTGGAGTGTCTTTCTATAATATGTATGCAACATTTTTTATTTAAGACCAAACAAGGTGGATCTAGGTTTTTTTAAAAGAAAGGTCAAAAAGAAATTTGACCTGTCCATCTAAGAATAATTGGGCTGGTCCAAAAGGTGCCGAAGGTACCGATGGACTCATAATTTCATGCTCTTTCCAACGGAGTGTTCAGAGAATTTTTCTGACTTCATTTGAATCTCGATAAATATGAAAACGTCATTGAAACTCATCCAAATATTTGCAATATAATTTCGCATATTTTATGGTTATTAGTCCATTTTAGTGTGTTTTTTGATATAAAAATGATGTGTGTTTAAGCACACATCAGCTCTCAGGCGGTTTTAGGTGAAACATCCCGCGGTTTAAAGGTGTTTAAGAGGCGGTTTAAAGAAGGGATCCCGCGGTTTAATGTTATATCGCGGGTTTTGGGTTTTTTAATGGTTGAAGACGAGTATAGAATTGGCGAGAAGAGTTGAGGTTTAACATTAGAAACCCTAACTAGAAGTTACATTTTATACCCTCAAGTTCAAACGTACTTCACTATTCGTCCTTTGTTAGCTCTTTGATGACAGTTAACCCTCAAAGTCTAAGTTAATTGTACCGTTTGTCCTTATCACTTAACATAACAATCGTTAGCCTTTAACTTGGATTCTAATTACACAATTAGTCCTTGTTAGTGATTAAATCAACCGTTAGTCCTTTAAAGTTGAAAGTTTGTCTACCGTTAGTCCTTTAGCTTAACAATCGTTAACAAAGATTCAAGTGCTTCAATTACAACAATGATTTCAACAACAACAATCCATAACAACAATCACTTTACCTACTTAAGATCCTATTATTTTCACAATTCACATTCGATGGAAATGAAAGATAATATATATCTTTATGTTCGGATTTGGAAGAACAACAAATGCAAGCGAAAGCAAAAGAGAGTTGCATGGTATCTTTTAGATTACATCATTCACACCTTAAGTCTCTCTCAAACAAGACTTAAATGGAACTCGTACCGAGGAAGGATACAAACGGCCATTTGCGACACTCTTTGATCAAGATGTTCAGACTTTCACAGACACAATGTTCCTAAACGTGCATCAAATAGAAAAGCAACTTGACAAAGAAGAATTTTAAAAAAATGGATCAATGGATGCTTTCAGAGTACTCAAGACACAATTTTAGCAGTTTATCGATTCATGATTTTCTTTAAATTGTGATGGATAATTAACAAGCAAGTACTTTCTAAAATACACTCGAATCGGGGTTCAACAATTCAATGATACACTGATACAACACATGGAATCAATTTAGAAGTAAATTGATGAAGAGTACTGCATAAAAGAGAGTATGACAACAGGGTGAATGAAAGATAGATGCAGATAAAAGAGGAAAAGGTTGATATGAGTAAAGCACTGGATGCTAGTTTGGTTGTCACCGAAAGCAGTAGGACAGAATCTGAAAAGCAGGATACACGCAGCAAGTCAGGGAATGACGCAGATGCTGATAATGCAAATATCAAACCCGAATATCACGAAGAGCCAATGGTTAAGGTACAATTAACTACTGAATGTAATGTATTTGCTATAGGACAACAACATGCTGAGCAACCTGAATTTAATAATAAAGGAGGGGTTGACCAGTATGCTGAAAAATGTTATGACAAACGTCCTTTGCGTGCTTAATTAATTGAAAAGAAGACAAAAGAACTTTTAAATCAATCTCTAAAGTCTGAAAATATTTTTCTTAAAAAGATCGTTGCCTAGTTTCAACAAGAATTTTCACAACTAGAAGCACATTGCATTAATCTTGAACTATAATTGCAAAACAATGTTTTAAAATTAGGGCAACAGGGTTAATTTTTGAAAGCAAAAAGTAATGAAGCCAAAGTTAAAAAGGACACTAATGATTTTGAAACAATAAACATCGAATTGGAATAGTGCGGCTACATTACTTAAGGAAAATGAGCATTTAAAAAAGACTTAACAAGATCTTTTTGAAAATGCTGATTTGAAAGCTCAGATTCAAGAAAAGGTTTTTGCAAATGCAGCATTGAAAAATGAGTTAAGAAAGCTTACAAGAAATAGTGTGGATACTAAGTTTGCAAAACTATCAGTCTTGGGGAAACCGTCTTTGCAACCTTTCAAAAACAAATTTGTTGTTAGACAACCGACTGCGTATAAATTTGAATGACCACGGTTTTCAAAACCATGGTTTGCCTCCCAAGTTGATGAGACAGATGTTTTGTCAAAACCAGTCACTCCACAGTCTAGACCTAATGTAAGAGAATATGCTTTTGCAAAACCTCATCATATGATTGCACCTCATCAAAACCAGTCACTCCACAGTCTAGACCTAATGTAAGAGAATTACTATGTAGAAGAAGCTAGAAAAAAGACACAAGAAAGAGGTTGGAATTCAAAACCTAGGGAAGTATACTCTGCTAAAATACAAAATCCTACTAATAATTGTCCACCAAAACCTAGGATCAATACTCAAACATCTAGGAATTAGCCTGCATCTAAGAGTAGTTTCATAACGACTAATCTTGTGCTCATAGCAGAATACTCTAGGAGTTCTAGAAATTTTTCTGACTCAAAACACTTTGTCTGCTCGACATGTAAAAAATGTGTCTTTAATGCAAATCATAATTCTTGTGTAACAAAATTCCTGAATGAGGTAAATTTATGTGATAAGGTACCATCCCATAAGACAACAAAAAGATACAAATTCGTAGAGCAAATAAGTATTGCAAAGAAACCAGAAAGACAGATCTCTACAAGACTTATGTTTTCTATCAAAAAGACTTCCAATGTGCATGAGAAAACAATGACTCCTATATCTTGTTACTATTTTATATCAACTATAGAACCTAAGAATGTGAATGAAGCCTTAGGTGATGAAAGTTGGATAGTCGCCATGCAAGAAGAATTAAATCAATTCATTGCTAATGACATTTGGGAGTTAGTTCCACAACCTAAGAATATGACAATTATATGAACTAAGTGGGTGTTTAGGAATAAGTTAGACGAGAACGGTATTGTTTCTCGAAATAAGGCAAGGTTAGTTGCTTAAGGCTACAACCAACAAGAGAGCATCGATTATGATGAAACTTATGCCCCGGTTGCTAGACTTGAATCTATTAGGATATTATTAGCCTATGCTTCATGCCTTACGATTTTAAATTAGTCCAAATGGATGTAAAAGTGCATTCCTGGAACGGTTTTATCAATGAGGACTTATACGTGGCACAACCTCCTGGATTTATTGATTTAAAATAAAACAAATCATGGTTTATAAATTAAAGAAAGCTTTATTATGGTCTTTAACATGTACCCAAAGCTTGGTATGTTAGATTAAAAAGCTTTTCTTATTAAACATGTATATAAAATAGGGAATGGTAGATAACACTCTTTTACTTAAGAGAAAAGTTCAAATCTCATCATTGTTCAAAATATATGTCGATGACGTTATATTCGTTGGAATTGTCAAGACATGTGTGGATGAATTTTCCAAAATCATGCATGATAGTTCGAGATTAGCATGATGGGTTAACTTACTTCTTCCTTGGAGTACAAACATTAAACAAATGGAAGAGATATTTTCTTTAATCAATCTATAGTATATTAAAGAAATGTAAGAAATATTTGGGTATAGAAGATTCCCTAAACAATGAAAACCTCACTCCTTCGATACTAAACTCCGAAAGATGAAGAGTGTGAGTCATGATAGGTATTTTATTATAACTTAACGGAAAGTTGGCTGATATCATGATTTGTGTCTGCCTTTGTGCCGCTTTCAGAGGCTCCAAAATTTCTTACCTGGAAGCGGTTACCGATCTTCCGATACATTAAGGCACTACGCATCTTAGGATTAGGTAATCTTAAGGGGACGGGCTAGAATACAGTAGTATATGCCGACTCTGATTTTTGCGGGAGATTATGCTAGACCGAAAGAGCACTAGCGGTATTTGTACGTTCGTGGGATGTTGTTTGAATTCTTGGTTCTTGAAGAAAACAAACCGCTCTTGCTATATCACTTCCGAAGCTATTAGTAAGCGACTAGAAAGGCATGTCACAAGCACTATGGATGATACAGCTCTAATCGACTACGACGTATGACTCAATGACGTTCCCATCAAGTGCGACAACAAAGGCGCGATTGACCTTAGCAAAAACCCGGTGCAACATTCTCATACCAAACACATCGAAATACGTCACCACTTTCTTCGCGATAATGTCCAGAAAGGACATATCTCAATCAAAAAAGTGCCATCTGTCAACACATCGCCGACTCCTTATAAACCCTTAAAACGGGGAATCGTTTAACTATCTATGTCTTGGTTTATGAATGATGGAACACATTCCATAAACCTTATGTGTCCGCTTCTCCTTCTTCTAGTTTCGATTCTAGTCTGTGTTCCACTCCGTGTCGTGACAACTTGAATACTTCATCCAAAGTACTTCAAGCATTTTTAATTCCCAAAATGCAAATTAAAATGTCACTCCTCTTTGTTAAATTTTCGTCAAACACTCAAATCAAAAACCCTTTACTAAGGGTGGCCCCCATATAGGCGGCCCCCAATATATTTGGGACCGCCAGGAGATATAGGACCGCCATTAGTAGACCATAATATGAAACACTTAAACAAAATTTTTCAAAACACAAAAACAAACACTCCTTTATCTGCTGCCATTGACGAACACGGACAAAAACCCACCAAAACTCAAATCCAACCATTAAAACATCATTGAAGGATCAAATCAACATAATAATCATCTAACTCACAAGATCATCAATTGTAAGTCATTTAATCTATTTTCTTTCAATTTAAGTCTATGGGTTCTTGGATGAACACAAAAATTGAAATTGGGGATTTTTGATTTTTCTTTCAATTTTGTATAATTAAGACTACTAGGATACAATGTATAAATAATATGCTTCCGTAGACATAGGATTTGCATACATTTGTAGATTTAAACGAAAAAATTGATTTTAACCAAAACCTAATTTTTTTTTCAAATCACTCACGTTAGGAATACAATAAAATTGTTGTTATGCATTGTCAATACGACCTAAAAACGTTTTCAAACACATGCATAATGATCTCATAAACAAATTATCATAGGATACATTATTCATATGTATTTCTCGACTTGTTTGGTTGAGCAAATTAAACTCAGGAGCGTTTGGGTTAACTCTTAGGATTTTATATTTAGGTAGAGTTAATCGTTACTCCATATTTGTTACATTTAGGCACACACTGGAAACATTGCTCATGACAAATTACATGTGAAAAAGTAATAAAATGTGATTTCATTCTCTTCTAGGAAATCATGCCTCGTAAATCTTCTGAAGATTACAAAAATACGAGACACTGTATCCCTATAATGTCACATGAATTTCGTTCTCCAATAAAAGAAAAACTAAGAAACCTTGATGAACATTACATTCACGAGGGTCGGGTGGTTTTTTGATAACTTTACGGATCTAAACTATGTTCGGTCTTTGTTTCATTTTGTCGAGTTTGAGTATCTTTTTGAAATCAATGAACAAGTATGTACTCATTTTATTCTCGAGTTTTATAGTCAATATCATTTAAGTTATTCCAACGAAGGTCAAATGTTTGTCGAATTTGTCATTGTAAATCAACTCTTCTCCTACTCTCTTGAAAATTTTGCTCAAATTCTTGACGTTCCCTATGAAGGAGCGTGTGTCTTTACCGATAGGTGGAGACTTGATGAGTTGGCATATGGTATCCCTTCGGATGGTCCATATCAAACCAACCCTCCTTCCATCGAGGACATCATTTTGTCTATTCGAATTGATCGAGAAGGTCAAGTCCGTCGCATCCATCATGAGGAAGAGATTGATGTTCATGATTATCAAATTCTCACTCATGAAATCATACCAACTTTGAAACCTTTAGAGGAAATCATCCGGGAAAACGTCTTTTGTCTGGGGGGTAATCGGGATCATGTTCCCGCGTGTCTTTGTTTTATGCTTTACTGTGTCGTACACTCTGAAAGATTCAATCTTGCCTATTACATGGCAAAACGAATAGAGTGGGTCACTAAGCAAGCTAGGTTAATCTATCCTATGGATATGCTTTAACTCGCTTGTTTATCATTCTATCATGAAGAATTATCCGAGTTAGTACAATGAGTCTTATGTCTTGTACGATCGTGTCATGAATCCTCTTGCCACTCAACTAGAGCAAAAACCAAGAAGGGATAGTGGCACGAGAAGAGGTCGTCATTCCACTTCTTAGTCTTCCGCCTTCAATCAACCATCCTTATCTCATCTCAACGATGATGATGACGATGGGAATGATGAAGGAACCTCGCGTGTAAGTACTCCTTCCCGCATTTGTTATGTCAATTCCCTAACCAATCAAGTTCCTCAAGTTTTTCAAAACCCATCCAATGTCGACCAAAACATAGAACCTTTTTACACCCGCCAAACCGAAATCCTCAACCGTCAAGTGCAATTAAGAGATGAGCAACGTGGTGGAATAAGGTCAATCGAAAAAAGCCTTAAAAGGTTGTGGAGAAACATAAGGAAGTGAGCAATGAGTGAAATTCCTTTATGACATTATTATCTATATTATTTACTAATCCATTATGATTAGGTGTTTAATCTTATGCTACTTATTAGTAACTTCTGTATTTAGTATGGGAACCGCTTAGATTTCATGGAGGATCTTCCAATTTTATCATCCCAAACCATTGCTATGCATGACTTGATAGACCTCTTTGCTATTTGATGATATTATGCATGCTTATCCTTTGATAAATGTTGCTTACAAATGCTTTCCCCATATAACTCATGATAGTTGATATTATGAAATTAGATAATGAGTATTAGATGATTCATGATGAAATAGAATTAACTGAAAAAGGGGAATTTGGAAATTCTTTAAATATAGCATTTTGGGAAATTCTAAGAAATTTTTTTGTCTCTAGAAAATGGCCCCCTTAAATACTAGGCATGGCCCTAATTTTTATATGGGGACCACGGGTAATTAAAGGGACCTCCTTCAGAGGTCACAGATTCTCTACAGTGCCTTCTGGTTTTTTGTGTTGTTGACCAACTATACCATCTTAAGGACCACATCTATATTTCGACATTTTTGACAAAACACCTTTTGGAATCTCAAACCCCATGCCTTACTTCTTCAATCCATCTCTTCCACCTTAAATCATGAATTCTCCTCTACCATCATCTTCCTCAACCAAACTCTACCATGAATTCCACCAATGCTTCTTCTTCAAACCCTTCCAAGAAAATCAAATTAACCATAATCCCTCCTAGACAACTATTTGTCAACATCTCTAGTGATGAAGAAGTCACCACTACACCCTTCATCCTACCACCACTCTTTCATCTCCAAACTCTCCAGATGCACATCAAAAACTCCAGCCTAAATCAAACTCCATTAAGCCGGGGATAATACATCTTCATTCTTTTAATCAAACGTCGGAATTTTACCTCCATCCTCAAATGAACCAACCTCTCCTCAACCTTTGAACCCTTTGCTTGAGAACATCTTGGATGTCCCTCCTAGACCTTTAAACCCTCAGCCACTTCAAAGCCTTCCTTCTTTGGATATCACTCTATCACTATCACCAATCATACCTCTTGAAAATCTCTCAAGTCCACCTTCACCATCACCACCACCACCACCACTACCTCAACCTCCTATCATGGGACATCCACTCTACTAAAACTATCATGACTATCATGGATCAACTTGTATTTGTTGTTTCCACAACGTAACCTCCATTTGAACCTTCGAGATTAAGTGAACATTATGTTTGCCCATCTCGAGTATCTTCTAACTACCGCCTTCACAACCTATTTTCCACCTCCACCATAGACCCTTTTCAAATGGCTTAATAATGGAAAATCCAAAGACATTTTGTTTAAAAAGTCATTCTCTATGAATCATGAATCATATTTGTCTTGCACTTTATCTTGTATTAGTTCTAGTTTTATTTTGCATGAATTTATTAGTTAGTTGTGCTAATGTATGAGTTTCTTGTTGGTGGAATGAAACTCTTCTTTTGGAAATTTAAATACAATGTGTTAACTTGAAAGATATTTGTCTTGCAACTTGTACTTCTAACTTGTTTGTAGCAAACAAATTTATCGTAAAGTATTGATCCATGGTTCCCGATCGAGAAGAGGGAGCATACATGAAGGAGGAGTCTTTAATCGTCGATTTCTTTCTCTCTACTACAATTTGACGATCAACCTTTTTGTATTTGACAAAAAGGGGGGGGAGAAATGGAATTAAACTCATTAGTAATTTATAAACCTCTAGTTTTATACTAAATGAGTTTATATTTTGTCATCATCAAAAGGGGGAGATTGTTAATACAAATAATGTCTAAAAACGTTATTTATATTTTTCGACCTCTCGATGTTTTGATAATAACAAAATGTAAAAACGTTTACGATAAAAATAAACGTTTAGAAATTATCTAACATACAAATTCTATTCTAGGGATAGAATCACTTAAGTTTGGATAAACTATTCATTAAACATGATTAGTTGATTAAGAAAATATTTTTCTTAAACTCTTACATTTCTACAAAAGTGTTTTTATAAAAAATATAAAAAAAAATATTTATTTATACAAAGAAATGTATTTATTACAATAATATATTTTGATAAATGTAGATTTTGTCCCCCCAAAGGGAAGGTCTACAACTTATAAACACCATCCCTACAAAAGACAAAAATAGGAGTGTAGTCTAGGCGGCCCCCTTAGTAGGCCTGGCTAGGGCCCCCCTAATATATTTGGGACCGCCGCCAGCACAACGACTCTTTTTGTCTCCTATAAATACTAGGCCACCCTATCTGAAAAACATAACCTCTTGCCACTAATTTTCTTAGATCTACTTTTCTCTCTTCTTTCTTTCTTTCTAAAACAATATCTTAATACTAACATACCTTGATCTTGTTTTCAAGTGATTAATTTTTCGTCCTCCCTTCTTCTAAATCAAGTGCAAGAGAAGAACAATCGTATTCTTCTACATACGAATTGTTATTAAGTGATCTCCTTCTTCCTCCTCAAGATCACAAGTCTTTATTATATTAACTTTGTGTTGTTGTGTAAATTGGATTGTGTGTAGATCCAATTGTGTAAATTATGTATTTGTGATTTGGATTGTGTGTCAATCCAAGAGTATATATCTTGTGAGTGTGTAAAGACTTAGTGAAGTCTTAGATTAGTTCTATCTAAGATTAGGACTCGGTATCTAGTTGTGATCGGAAAAGTAGCACATAACCTTCCGCCCAGCAGATTGACACCCCATTTGGAACCGCTGACAACCAAGGTCAGGCTGCTCGTTGTGTTTCCCACAACCTAAGTCGCTTTTCATATAGCAATAACCATCTGCAATTTTTTTAGAAGTCAATATTATAATACAAAAAAGCCTGTGGCATGTGATACGTCGTAGACATGTCAAGTAATAATATAGTATTTCCTATAAGATAAAACAATTACTTGAGGACAAGTAATAATTAAGCTAGCATCAATCATGACTACCAAGCTAGCATCAATCAAATTAACAATCATTATCATAAACATATTTTCTAAACTAATTATTAAACTAAAACTACTATGAATTGAAAAAGGTAAGAAAGTAGAACTCGTTTGACGAAATAAGACGAATTAAACCACCGGATCTTATAAACTAATTAAATACTAAAGTTTACTTCTTTATTAGATTTTATTTAACTAATTAGTTAATAAAGTCGTAAACTTTATAACGAAAAAGCTTTATAAAAACTATAAAAGCTTTAAACTTTAGAAGTTAAGCTAGCTTATAAGAGCCTTAAGCCCCACGCCTTAGATGTAGGAATGGTTCCATCAACATTAAAACATAATCAAGGTTAATATGAACAATATATCAATTTTAAGCTAGAGATGAAACTAAAAACTATAAGCTTTTAATAAAGAAAACTAGATTAAAAATAAAAACTTTAGATCTATTATTAATAAATCTAAATCCACCCAAAACTAAAATGTTATCTTCGAAAAATAAACGAGGATTATGTATATTTAAGGACTAGATCTAAAATAATAAACCAAAAAGCTAATTGAAAAAAACTAAAAACTATAAGCTTTTAATATAAAAAACTAGATCGAAAATGAAAACAATAGATCAATTATTAATAAATCTAAATCCACGCAAAACTAAGATGTTCTCTTCGAAAAGTGAACGAGGATTAGGTATATTTAAGGACTAGATCTAAAATAATAGACCAAAAAGCTAATTAAACAAGCTAAAAGCTAGATAAACTTCTCGAAAATAAGCTATATAAAGCTTATTTGAGAGCTTAAAAACCGAAAATATGAAATAAGCTAAATCGAATAAGCTATAAGGTGAAGCTATCCGAATAAAAGCTAATCTCAATAATCTGAAAATAAGCTATAGAAGAGCTTATTCGAATATATAAGCTACGAATGAAAACATAAAAGAAATAAACTAATTAAAACATCACTTATAAAAGTCTAAAAACTATTTTATAGTAAATAAGCTCTTAATAAGCTCATATAAGCTTATAAGTGCTTATTTATTTATAAAAGAGCTTAATATAAATTTATAACAAGGAATAGAGGATTAGAGAAAGAAATAAGCTCAAGTCACATCAATCTTCAAAATCTTCATCTTCATTAATAATAAGCCAAATACAATAAGCTAAAATATTAAGTTATGAAAGCTTTTACAAAAACTAAACTAATACAAAAATAAGCTAAATAAAACTATGTGTAAATGTAGTAAAGAAATGGTTGTAAGAAAAGATGGTCCAAATGAAAAGAGGTGTGGGGGATTAAATAGAATAAAGTCTGGAGGGGCATTTTTGTCATTTTGCCAGGTCTCTAATTTGCCAGCACACTTGAAACATTTTTAGCCAATCATTAGGCCACGTCAGACCCCCTCATCCAATAATATTCCTTCCAATGATGAGCATTGATTGCTTCTAGAAGCCTCAGATCATGCGTATGCCAACACTGCAACCTCGTCACCGTGTATACGTGTCACGCTCCCATTATCCAGCCGACCTGCCACCTCTGCAACCTCGTCTAATCATTAGCCGCCACTTGCAACCTCATACTAATGATCAGCCGCCACATGCAACCTCGTATCAATCATCAGCCGCCACTGCAACCTCGTACACGTCAGAGCCGCCGCCATATGGAAAGCTATCATTGGACAGCTGCCACTGGCGTGTCTGATAGAGGGACCCACATGTCACGTCATGCGTGATGTCAACAGGTCAACGGGTCAGGTTAGGTCGGATTATGGGTCGATTTGGGTCGGGTCGCCATGTGGCACCACCTGAGTAGGTCATGTGGCATCCGACGTGGCTGAGGAGGAAATTGCAAAAACCCGCCAAGGCCAGCCTCGAACCTACAACCTCAGCAAGTGGGTGAAAGACACAAAGGGGTCTCCCCTTTTCCAGATGCGCTGAAGTGTCTTTCTAATATATATGCAACATTTTTTATTTAAGACCAAACAAGGTGAATCCAGGTTTTATTCAAAGAAAGGTCAAATAGAAATTTGACCGGTCCATCTAAGAATAATTAGGTTGGTCCAAAAGGTGAGGAAGGTACCGATGGACTCATAATTTCATGCTCTTTCCAATGAAGTGTTCATGGAATATTTCTGACTTTGTTTGAATCTCGATAAATATGAAAACGTCATTGAAACTCATCCAAATATTTGCAATATAATTTCGCATATTTTATGGTTTAGTCCATTTTAGTGTGTTTTTTGATATAAAAATGATGTGTGTTTAAGCACACATCAGCTCTCAGGCGGTTTTAGGTGAAACATCCCGCGGTTTAAAGGTGTTTAAGAGGCGGTTTAAAGAAGGGATCCCGCGGTTTAATGTTATATCGCGGGTTTTGGGTTTTTTAATGGTTGAAGACGAGTAAAGATATTGGGCGAGAAGAGTTGAGGTTTAAATTAGAAACCCTAACTAGAAGTTACATTTTATACCCTCAAGTTCAAACGTACTTCACTATTCGTCCTTTGTTAGCTCTTTGATGACAGTTAACCCTCAAAGTCTAAGTTAATTGTACCGTTTGTCCTTATCACTTAACATAACAATCGTTAGCCTTTAACTTGGATTCTAATTACACAATTAGTCCTTGTTAGTGATTAAATCAACCGTTAGTCCTTTAAAGTTGAAAGTTTGTCTACCGTTAGTCCTTTAGCTTAACAATCGTTAACAAAGATTCAAGTGCTTCAATTACAACAATGATTTCAACAACAACAATCCATAACAACAATCACTTTACCTACTTAAGATCCTATTATTTTCACAATTCACATTCGATGGAAATGAAAGATAATATATATCTTTATGTTCGGATTTGGAAGAACAACAAATGCAAGCGAAAGCAAAAGAGAGTTGCATGGTATCTTTTAGATTACATCATTCACACCTTAAGTCTCTCTCAAACAAGACTTAAATGGAACTCGTACCGAGGAAGGATACAAACGGCCATTTGCGACACTCTTTGATCAAGATGTTCAGACTTTCACAGACACAATGTTCCTAAACGTGCATCAAATAGAAAAGCAACTTGACAAAGAAGAATTTTAAAAAAATGGATCAATGGATGCTTTCAGAGTACTCAAGACACAATTTTAGCAGTTTATCGATTCATGATTTTCTTTAAATTGTGATGGATAATTAACAAGCAAGTACTTTCTAAAATACACTCGAATCGGGGTTCAACAATTCAATGATACACTGATACAACACATGGAATCAATTTAGAAGTAAATTGATGAAGAGTACTGCATAAAAGAGAGTATGACAACAGGGTGAATGAAAGATAGATGCAGATAAAAGAGGAAAAGGTTGATATGAGTAAAGCACTGGATGCTAGTTTGGTTGTCACCGAAAGCAGTAGGACAGAATCTGAAAAGCAGGATACACGCAGCAAGTCAGGGAATGACGCAGATGCTGATAATGCAAATATCAAACCCGAATATCACGAAGAGCCAATGGTTAAGGTACAATTAACTACTGAATGTAATGTATTTGCTATAGGACAACAACATGCTGAGCAACCTGAATTTAATAATAAAGGAGGGGTTGACCAGTATGCTGAAAAATGTTATGACAAACGTCCTTTGCGTGCTTAATTAATTGAAAAGAAGACAAAAGAACTTTTAAATCAATCTCTAAAGTCTGAAAATATTTTTCTTAAAAAGATCGTTGCCTAGTTTCAACAAGAATTTTCACAACTAGAAGCACATTGCATTAATCTTGAACTATAATTGCAAAACAATGTTTTAAAATTAGGGCAACAGGGTTAATTTTTGAAAGCAAAAAGTAATGAAGCCAAAGTTAAAAAGGACACTAATGATTTTGAAACAATAAACATCGAATTGGAATAGTGCGGCTACATTACTTAAGGAAAATGAGCATTTAAAAAAGACTTAACAAGATCTTTTTGAAAATGCTGATTTGAAAGCTCAGATTCAAGAAAAGGTTTTTGCAAATGCAGCATTGAAAAATGAGTTAAGAAAGCTTACAAGAAATAGTGTGGATACTAAGTTTGCAAAACTATCAGTCTTGGGGAAACCGTCTTTGCAACCTTTCAAAAACAAATTTGTTGTTAGACAACCGACTGCGTATAAATTTGAATGACCACGGTTTTCAAAACCATGGTTTGCCTCCCAAGTTGATGAGACAGATGTTTTGTCAAAACCAGTCACTCCACAGTCTAGACCTAATGTAAGAGAATATGCTTTTGCAAAACCTCATCATATGATTGCACCTCATCAAAACCAGTCACTCCACAGTCTAGACCTAATGTAAGAGAATTACTATGTAGAAGAAGCTAGAAAAAAGACACAAGAAAGAGGTTGGAATTCAAAACCTAGGGAAGTATACTCTGCTAAAATACAAAATCCTACTAATAATTGTCCACCAAAACCTAGGATCAATACTCAAACATCTAGGAATTAGCCTGCATCTAAGAGTAGTTTCATAACGACTAATCTTGTGCTCATAGCAGAATACTCTAGGAGTTCTAGAAATTTTTCTGACTCAAAACACTTTGTCTGCTCGACATGTAAAAAATGTGTCTTTAATGCAAATCATAATTCTTGTGTAACAAAATTCCTGAATGAGGTAAATTTATGTGATAAGGTACCATCCCATAAGACAACAAAAAGATACAAATTCGTAGAGCAAATAAGTATTGCAAAGAAACCAGAAAGACAGATCTCTACAAGACTTATGTTTTCTATCAAAAAGACTTCCAATGTGCATGAGAAAACAATGACTCCTATATCTTGTCTTATGTGGAAACCAACAGGTAGAATTTTCAAGACTGTTGGTCTCAGGTCGGTTCCTACTGGAAAGATATTCACCTCTAGTACAACCAAGGTTGACTGTGAACCCCCACATGGTTTAAATGTGGATATCACTAACCCATATGAATGCAAACAAACTCTTGATGTCTATGCATGTAATCTTAATTTAAGTGTAGGTACATCTATCAATCCTAAGAAGGATAGACTCAGAACTTGGATGCAAGAAAATGTGATATCTTAGAAACCAGTGTCAAAGGGTATTCAAAACTGATGAAAAAGAACAATGGCGTCAATACATAACAGTCCTGGCCCCGCGCCTCAATGACAAATGGCGTCAGTACATAACAGTCCTGGCCTTGTGCCCCAACGACAAATGATGTCTAATGATACCACTTCAGGCCTCGCGCCCCAACAACAAATGATGCTTGAACAAAACGGTTAAAGCCTCGCACCACAACGTCAACAGAAGTTCCTACAACAGTTATGACAGTCACAACGTCAATGACAGAGTTGGAAAGTCTATTCGATCCTATTTTCAACGAATATTTCAATGAAGAAAATCAAATAGTTTTGAAGTCTTCCGCTGTTACCGCTGTTAATGCATCTAATAAACGTCAACAACAACCCGATTCAACTTCATGTACTTCAACTCTAGCAACATCTGTCATTGCTGATGAAAACTTCGACTTGTATATATTTCTGTTTTCTCTTTATTTTGATTTATAAATACTTTTAAAATAAAAAATACAAAAAAATAAAACCTATAAAACCAAATACAAAAATATAATATTTCAAAAAGAAAATACAAAATAAAAAAATTCAAAAATACCAAAAAGAATCTTCTCGATATGTCTCTTGGAATCGATAACATTTATGTACCTAGAAATGTCGATTAACATTGACAAATGTGAGTGAATGAAGTTCGAGCAAGAGTTCAAATGTTACAGAACATGTCCTTTCTATTTTCTAAAATGACTTACAGTTACTTCAGACTGTAACTCGGGCTTAATGACAATGGCTTATGTACAATTCAATACACAACCCAGGCCTCAAAGAAAGGAAAGTTTATCTTTAACGATAACTTATCCTAACAACGAGAAAAGCAATTTTCTTGGTCTTGATTTATACAAGACATTCAAAGTTTTAAGCTTAAGGAAGGACAGTTTATGCATAAGTGCGTTTATCCTTAGCGTTAGAAGAGAAGTCTTCTAACAAGTGGTTTTTTCAAAAGTTGAGCACAATTTTTCAAGAATTTCTCAATGACAATTCAAAATATTTCAAAATTGTGTGTTCAACACTCCATTCCTCACAAAGCTTTCAAAGGCGATCATTTTATAATCGTGATATCGTTTTTATAAATGAGTCCATTTTTGAGGGGGAGCTTTTCGAAAACCAAAATTTTAATGTTTTTAGATACATCAACTCACGACAATTTTTATGTATTCAAAGTATTATAAAAAGTCTCTTAATAACAAATCAATGGTAATAACGACATAACTTACTTTTGAATATTTGTTATAAGATGATCTAGTGTATGAGCACAATTTTCAAGAATTCTTCAATGACATTTCATAATCTTTCAAAATTGTGTGCTCAACGCTACCTCACCCTGAATTTTATATCTAATTTACAAATTGATATCATTTTTTTATGTCAAACATAAGTAAAATTAAGGGGGAGAAAAAACAAAATGTTCCACATAATTCATGCTGAAACATTTCTCTTCCCATGAATTTTTCATGACAAATTTAAATCAATTGGTATTTAAAATACTAAGAGATTTAGAAATTTAAATAAGAGGAGAAAATGTGATCTTGGAAAATAATAAGTGATCTAAAGACTTAAAGTGCTTTTTACTCTTAACCACTTGTGTGAAACACTTTCGATTATCGATGCACGTATGTAGGTGAGTTTTTCATAAGAAGAAACTCTCAAAGTGTCAAACGATTTTGATAATTCTATTAAATACTTTGATTGATTTTCAATGGTATTATGGTTACGATCTTATACCCAACAACCTATAATTTCACGACGATTTTGAAGTCATAAGGTGGTTAGGTTAGGTATTAATCCTATGATCCAACCAGAACCGAAAGGATCTACCCAAGAACTCTCCATAGTTAGAAATAGTATTCCTAGTTATGATTTGGAGAAGAATGAGAAACGGGAATAATGTTGACTAAGGCATGAGATAACTCTGGAACAATCACAGCAAGGTGTTAGTACTGACGTCTTGGTAAACATTAAAGGGGTTGAAAAATGAAAAATAAATGTAAGGATAAAGGATCTAAAGAAAGAAGCCCTCCATACAACTTAAGGCATAAACTGGGTTAATACATATGCTATCAAAATCACAAAGATGATTTATGGTATTGAAGACAAGACATCATGGACCAAGTGATGCACTGCACAACCCTTCCTAGCCATTTAAGTTTCTCTCAAAAGATTCTTGTCTCATTTGTCATGAAGATTAACACGACTTCTATTAACTTTCTTACTCCGAGTTAGTTGATATTGAATAGGTGGCAGTCTGCTCTAGCCTTCGATCACTAAAACCAAAATGCACAAATCAAGTTTAGAGCCAAGAGATCAATCTATAAATTTCATTAGGACACATTTCATGATAAACACTTGATGTTCAACATCTAGAACACAAGTGATAACAAAGATTCATACACATTATCCTTGTGATTTTGCCAGAACATTCAGAGTGATACTCTTTAAGTATTTACAATGACTAATGGAAATCTTTTCAATGTTATCATCAAACAACACAGCGGTAAGTGACTTGCGAAATTCTATATGAATCAAGCTTGTGTCAACTGGAAATTAATTTTGGTCCAGTAAATGAATTAACGACTCAATCAGTCAGATAGTAACTAACTGATATACTCTTATCGTGTTGTCTGCTTTGAGACGTTTCGGTAATGAGAATAAGCTGGTACAGCTGGAAACCCTGTTAAGGATGTTCTTTGAATCTACCTGATCACAAGTACAATATTTATACTATAAAAGGGAAACCAGAGATTATCGCAATTGAACTTCAACGATTAACAAAGCTATTTTCGTCCATACCTGTTAATGCTAACCCTATAAATGCAGGTTTAGACGATGAAGTTACGACCCATTCTAGCTGAGTCGGATTCATAACCACATGATCATGATCAAGCTACAAAGACATACTATAAGCATTAAGATTCAAGAATTAAGAAAGCTCAAGATCAAACAAAAACAAAAACTCCTGCAACTCTGATATTCAAGATCTTCCTTAAAGATATAAAGATTATCAAGACAAATATTGTCAAGGGAGATTGTTAGCAAGCTTTCAAGATGATGTAAAGTATGAGCATGTTGGTCAATACACAAGATCGTGCTAATACAAATATTCGCGCAAAAACGATATTTATATTTAATGATCTTCATGTTTTGATAATAACAAATATAATGTCATACTACGTAAAAGTTTACGTAAACAAGTTATTTAGTCGAAAGTTTACTTGACGATGACAAATCACTTAAGGTATAAATATGGCATTATTAAACATAGTTTATGATCAAAGAAAAATCTTATCATTTGCATAAACCTTTTCTAATCAAATGATTTAAGTTAACACATGATTAATTATAAGCTAGTTATATTAATCATGTAAGACAAAATAAGATTAACCATAAGTGGAAACAATCTTTCCAAATCTTCCTAAATCTAGAAAATCTTTCCTTATTGGTGATAAGAAATATTTTGTTCTAGAAGAATCTAATAAACTAATTTTATTAAGTACAAAACAATATTTTGTATAGATTTGGGGTTAATCACAAAATGACAAATGTTGTCCCAGCTCCACCCACGGATCCACCTAATACAAGGGACGGATCCAGCTTATGGTGGATCCGTGAGTCGCACGGACCAGCTGTCTGGGACAGATTTGAATTTCAAAGGCTTGCCTATAAATAGCAACCTTAAGCTTTCATTTTAAACAACTCTTGACAAATATTTTTCACATACATCTTTTATCTTTTATATTCTTTGATCATTATACTTGTTACATAATCCATTACAAGTGATCAACTCATTCCACTCTTTAGTGAAGAACACTTACGAAGACGTCAAGCTTCAAGTGTTAATAGTTTAGTTGTGTCATCACGATTGTGATAATCATTCATCTTGTATATCTTGTGTTGTGTGTTGTGTATATCATATGTGTATGATAGGTTAGTATTTAGGCCACAAAATACATAGTGTGTTAGATTGGTTCTATCTCGAAGTAGAACTCGGTATTTAGCTTAGTACCGGAAAAAGTGTAAGCGACGTGTACGGTTTTCTCCGCCTAAAGGGAGCTTGTTGACATAGTGAAGATAACTCTCAAGTTGGGTACTTGGGGAGTGGAGTAGGGCGAAGAGGAGCTTCGTAGCCGAACCACTATAAATCATTGTGTCATCGGTTTGATCTTTCTTATCTTTACTTGTTCATACTTCGTAGATTACTTATTTACTTATTGCATCGCTATCATATACACTTGTGTATATCTCTTGAGTTCACATAAGTCGATAAGTCGACAATCTAAGTTTTATTTTAAAATGTGTGTATAACTATTTACAACATCCTTCTAAGTTTCTACAATGGTTAGGTGCGTGTGGTGGTATGTGGGTAGTCAGAAGGCAAGGTTACCACAAGTCTTAAGGTATATTGTACATTAAAGCTCGAACTGATATATGGAATTAGATAATATCTAGAAGGGTCAATTCTATGCAAAAGAACACCACTTTTTGAAAGTAATCATTTTATATATTGGAAAAATAGATTTGAAACTTATGATGAAAGCAAAAGATTTAGATGTTTTGGGAATTATTATTTGAAGGTTGATTTTCCAGGCTTGCCAGAGAAACATAAAGAAACCAATTTTAGAGGTTGTTTCTTTTAAGACAATTCGACGATCTTAAAAGAAACTTGTTTAAAAATAATGAAGCTAAAATGGTTCTTGATAATGCTTTCCCCTTAAAAAGGAATACAGATAAGAATTTTAATGTGCTTTAAACGGCCTAATGATATTTAGCAAATCGTTGTTTTCACACGTCAAGGTAATAGACAGTAAAGATATTAAAATGATCTTCTTGTTCAACAATTATGAACATTTTACTTATACCTTGAAGGAAGAATCCATTGATAGAGTTTTGCTAGATTTAACACTCTTATTACTAGTCTAAGCTCTTGATGAAGGTTTCTTTTAGCATTTAACTATGTTAGGAAGTTTTATGGATCTACATCCTAAATGGAGAGCAAAGGTCACGACGATTGAGAATCAAAAGATTTATGTCATCATTAGCTTAGACGAGTTTTCGGGAATCAAAAAGTACAAATAATTTGTCATGGAAAAAGGATTCCGAAATCTATAGAGGCAACAGCGACAAAAGTTAAGTCATTGCCTTGAAAGCTAAGGAAGAGTCTAGTGAGATGTGAAACTTCGACATCGAAAGTGATGACGAAGAATATTACTATTGGCCGTAAAGGAACTTAAAAAGTCTTTAGAAGAAAGGGTAAATTTAGTTAGGCAACCAAGAGAAGAAAAGAAGTCATTCGACACAATAAAGGAAGAGAAGAAATGGCACAGTGACCGGAAATGCTTTGATGCCGGTGGATCCAAATATCTCATTGGCGTATTGTCTAAAAAAACTCGCAACAAAGATCAAAAGGCCTTTATGGTGGTTATTGGACAGCGATATGCGAAAATGACGCCAGAAGAACAAAACTAACGATGAAATTATCTATGGCTCAATTCATACGTGGTAACTCTTAATCTTTTATAATGCGATAAAACATCTTCTATTGATGATGATACTAATGCAAATAGTAATACAATAGCTTATGTGAATTAGATAATAATCATTAAAAGAATAAAACTTTGAAAACGGAAAAGAGATCTTTTAGAAAAGACCCGAATTGAGAGTTTAAATATAAATTTAAAATAAAATAATATAAATATTAAATAAAGGTGTAAGTTTTACATTTATAATAAAAATTCAAGTTTTATTAATAACAATTAGAGTAAAATTATTTTTGTTAAAGTATTGAACAGTATTAACAAAATTAATAAAATAACAAATAAAAGTTTACAAGTTTTAGTTATTGAACGAGAACATTAGAAAACTTGAGAGAAGTAAAGAATTGATATTGCGGTGTAAGTCATGTCAAGAACTTAAATTGGAAAAAGCTAAATTACGAAAACTCAAGTTAAGTTTGTAAAATTTGATAAAAGGATAATTCACTCTAAAAGAAATGTTAAATAATCAAAATAGTAATCTAGTTGTAAAATGGTTCAGAATTCAATAGTAATAAAGCATCAACTAGCAGAACCAAACCTATATGTTTTGTGTGAGAACTCGTATTTTCTGAAGGTAATATTTTATTCAAATTTATTGCTCGTTTCATAAAATAATAGTTTGATATTATTTTTATTTGCCATGATAGTAAATATTGTCATTTTCACCGTCTCGATTTCATTTATCCATTCCTTTTGATCAAGGAAGCCACGTGTCCACAAAATTATCCCGAATAAGATTTTATATCATTTTTTATGATTTTCCATGTTTCCGTGAGTTTCGTCATTTTTGACTTAATTTACGTTTTTACCAAAAGTGTCGGGCTAGGAGCTAAATTAAATTATGAGAGCTTTAGGTAAATTCAAGTTTTATAAAAAAATTCCATGTTTCTTTTCCTTTCTTTCTCTTTGGCCGGCTCCAAACAACCAACAACAACATTACTTTTTTTTTTACACAACAAAAACTACCCACAATATATTTTACCTAAACCATTTAACCCACTTTTATCACACACAGTTTCAAAAAAAAAAAAAAAGAACTCTCTGTTCTTCTCCCTCTCATATACCACGCCATCATCACCACTAACACACCCAATTCTTTTAATTTTCTTCCACAAATCAACAAACTAAATACACCATTTTAATCCTTGTATTATCCTCATTCCAATGGTATAAGCCAATCCTCACATGCAAGACTTTTTAATTGTGATGATTTTTGAAGATTTTTT
>BQNB010083425.1:0-17165 GCA_026074375.1 Tanacetum coccineum
TTGATTTTACTTGAAAGAGTTAAGTATGTGCATACTTCGACTTTTTGGTTCCTATTAATAGCTAAACATGCATGAATACCATTTTAGTGAAACCAACAAATGGTTTTTGGTGTTGTGTTTATGGTATCCGGTTATGGCGACAAATAAGGCAAGAAATATATATTTTTATATCACTTAGGTCTTGTAAGAGTATGGCATGATTTGCTTTTGTGTAAGAAGTGATATGACTAAGGCTTTGCATGCTTGTTCTTGTCCCCTTTCCTTCTCTTGCTACTAGACGTGTATAAGAACACAAAAGGGGGACAAAAGATGGTTAAAAGTGGTGGTTTGATCCATTGGATAACAAGTAATGTTGTTTATTCAAGTTAGTGGAGGTTTGTTGGATTTAATTTCAATTGTATGTGTATTTCGTTTAGAGGCTGAATAAGACAAAGGTTTATGAGGTTTTTGGGTATTATGGGTATTAGTTGGTATTTGTTGAAGTGTAGGTGGGTTTATGGTTTGCCATGCATGCAAAAGTGTAGTTTTATTGTGTTACGTAAACGTTTTACGTAACCAATAAAAATAAGAAGCGTAAAATTATAAATTATCATCCTAATAACTTTATAACACTTAATTGACGTAAACATTTAGTTGTTTGATGCCTGTTTACGTTAAATGATCATTTTTAGTTTACGCGATTTAGCTTAACTGTAAAAATTAAAAGTAAACGCGCAAAAGTCTAAAAATAAATAATTGAATAAATGAAGTCGTAAATGACCTGAAAATGTGAAATGTTATAGTCTCCTCCCGTTAGAAGAGCCATGTCCCCAAGGCTCAAGTCGCGACACTTGACGAAGGTACGGGTTTAGTGAAGAGATGTGGATACTTCTTTTGAAATTTGTCTTCACGTTCCTACGTGAACTCATGACCTCTCCTCGAGTTCCATTAAACCTTGACAATTAGGATACATCGTTGCTTCAACCGTTTGACTTCTCGATCCATGATCTCCACGGGTTCCTCTATAAAATGGAGCTTATCATCAATATGAAGTCCTTCCAACGGAATAGCTAATGGTTCGTCGGAATAACATTTCTTCAAGTTGGATACATGAAATGTATTGTGAACCCTGCTCAACTCTTGAAGAAGCTCAAGCTTGTAAGCAACGGATCTAACCTTTTCCAATACCTTAAAGGGTCCAACATATCTAGGGTTTAACTTTCCCCGTTTGCCAAAATGTACGACCCCTTTCCAAGGTGAAACATTGAGCATAACCCTATCTCTAACTTAAAACTCCATCGGCTTACGCTTTAAATCAGCGTAACTCTTTTGTCGGTCATGAGCGGCTTGCATTCTTTGCTTGATCTGAATGACCTTCTTAGTTGTCTCTTGGACCATTTCTGGACCGGTGAGTTGAACTTGTCCAACCTCGACCCAACAAACAGGTGAACGATACTTTTGACCATAAAGTGCCTCAAACGGTGTAGCCTTGATGCTAGCGTGATAACTATTGTTGTAAGAAAACTCAACTGGTGGTAAATGTTTAACCCAACCATTCCCAAAGTTAATCACACAAGCACGTAGCATATCCTCGAGAGTTTGGATAGTTCTCTCGCTTTGTCCATCAATTTGTGGATGGTACGCAGTACTCATATCCAAGCTAGTACCCAAAGCCTTCTGAAGTGACTTCCAGAAATTTGATGCGAATCTAGGGTTACGATCACAAATGATTGAGATAGGTATTCCATTCCTTGTGACTACCTCCTTTAGGTACATCCTTTCCAACTTCTCCATGGGGTCAGTTTCCCTCATTGGTACGAAGATTACAGACTTCGTAAGTCGGTTAACAATCACCTAAATGGTGTCATAACCTTGCGATGACTTAAGAAGCTTTGTGACAAAATCTATTGTGATGTTATCTCACTTCCATTGGGGTATCTCGGGTTGTACCAACAAACTGGATGGCCTTTAGTGTTCGGCCTTGAGCCTAGCACATGTCAAACATTTGCTAACATAGGTGGCGATGTAGGCTTTCATATTGGGCCACCAATATAGCTTCTTCATGTCTTGGTACATCTTGTCGAAACCCGGATGGATGGAGTATTTTGATTTGTGGGACTCGTGCATGATCACAGTCCTTAAGTCACCATAACATGGCAACCAACTCCTACCGTTTAAGCATAGGGTTCCGTCGGCGCGGGGCTCTAGCTTTTCCTTTGGTATATCCTTCCTGATCATACCTCCTACATCTTCGTTCTTGAGATTCTTTGGTTTCTGTGCTTCGGTCTGAGCATTTAAGATTTGTTTGGGAAGATCCAAACCAATAGTCATTACTAAGGCCCAGCCTCTTAATGGTTTAATTCGCTCTTTCCTGCTCAAAGCATCAGCAACAACATTTGCTTTCCCCGGGTGATAACGAATCTCACAATCGTAATCACTGAGCAACTCTAACCAACGATGTTGCCTCATATTCAACTCCTTTTGGTCTAGTATGTGTTGTAGACTCTTATGATCTGTGAACACCGTACACTTGGTTCCATACAAGTAGTGCCTCTAAATCTTTAAAGCAAACACCACTGCACCAAGTTCCAAATCATGAGTAGTATAATTTTTCTCATGAATCTTCAACTGTCGTGACGCATAAATAATCACCTTCTCATTTTGCATCAACACCGTACCTAATCCTTTATGTGACGCATCGCAATAAACAATGAAGTTCTCAGCTCCTTGAGGGAGAGCTAAGATAGGTGCGCTACATAACTTATTCTTCAATGTCTGAAAAGCTACTTCCTGCTTGTCAACCCATTCAAAGGCGATTTTCTTCTAAGTAAGTTTGGTCATCGGCTTAACGATTTTTGAAAACCCTTCAATGAATCTTCGGTAGTACCCAACAAGACCTAAAAATTGACAAATCTCCGTTGGTGTTTTAGGAGACATCCAATCTTTAATAGATTTGATCTTGGCAGGATCCACGTGAATGCCTTGACAGTCAATCACGTGACCGAGAAATTATACCGTAGGAATCCAAAATTCACATTTTGAAAACTTAGCATATAACTCCCCCTTCTTAAGCAGTTCTAAAATTGCCTTAAGATGTTCTTCATGTTCCTTTTTGTTCTTTGAATAAATTAGTATATCGTCAATAAAGACAATCACAAACTTATATAAGTATGGTTTGCACACTCGGTTCATGAGGTCCATAAATACCACAGGTGCATTTGTTAAACCAAATAGCATCACTTGGAACTTGTAATGACCATACTGAGTCCTAAATACCATCTTCGGAACATCCTCTTCTCGTACTCTAAGCTGATGATAACCCGACCGTAAGTATATCTTCGAATAAACACTGGATCCTTGTAGTTGGTCAAATAAATCATCAATCTTTGGGAGAGGATAACGATTCGTCACCATCAGTTTATTCAATTCTCGGTAGTCGATGCACATCCGGAACGATCCGTCCTTTTTTTTAACAAACAAGATCGGAGCTCCCAAGGTGAGGAACTAGGTCTTATAACGCCCTTGTCGGATAGCTCTTGTAGTTGCTCCGACAACTCTTTCATTTCAGAAGGAGCCAATCGATAAGGTGCTCGTGCTACAGGTGCAACACCAGGTATTAAATCGATCTGGAATTCCACTTGTCGAGTCGGTGGAAGACCCAACAAATCTTCAGGAAATACCTCAGGAAAATCTTGTACGATTGGTACGTCCTCAAGTCGCTTCTCCCTTGACTTGTCTTCAATCTCCTTTGTAGTAACATGTGCCAAAAAGATGTGATGTCCTTTCAATAAATATTTATAAGTTTTGGTGCACGAAATGATGTTCAAACGAGTCTCGTTTCTCCGGCTGATTCCGACACCATGGACAATTAAGGTTTCATTTCCCTAGGGAATGCGAACGATCTTCTCGGCACAATCAATGACAGCATGGTACTTTGCCAACCAATCCATACCAACTATGACATCGAAACTACCAAGTCCTGCGGGCATTAAGTTAATGTTGAAGGGATGATCTAAGAAGTTTAATGTACAACCCCGAATGATAGTGTTTATCCCAATTATTTTCCCGTCGGCTAGTTCAACGTCGTAATAATGGTCTAATGTAGTTGGTGTGATATCAATTAGGGAACTAAACGTAGTAGATACAAAACTTCTATCAGCACCAGTATTAAATAAGATAGAAGCATAACGGTCGTTTAGGAGGAACGTACCCGTAACGACGTTGGAGTCTGGGTTTGTTCCCGCATTGCCCACCACATATACTTTCGTTAGGGCATTGCCATTCCCACCTTGATTACCACGGTTTTTATTCATCAACTTCGGGCAGTCTCTCTTAAAATGCCCCTTAACACCACACTCATAGCAAGTGCCAGCATTTTGAGTTGTTTCGGAGTTCCCATGATTGTTATTATTACCATTAGGACCAGAACTCCTACAGTCATGAGCCAGATGGCCGATCTTCTTGCACTTATTACACCTGGGAGCAATTGGACCTTTGTGGTGATAGTTGCATTTTGTACACAAGGGCAGTGTTCCCGTGTACTCCCTCTTCTCACCAGGCCCAGCAGTGTAAGCCCTCCCAGTGTTCTGCCTCTTGTTTTGTTGTTGGTGCCCCTGATTGTTTCCAGCAATAAACTCCAACTTTCTCTTCTGCTCAGCTTGTCTTTCGGCAATAGTGAGGACTTTTTGATCCATCTGATCGTTAGCAAACACAATTGCTTTCTCCATCGTCTTGGGTTGATATGACATTACATTTACCCGAATCATATCAGGAAGTCCACCAACATATTTCTCAACTTCATCCGATTTCTCGTGGAACATCCTTCCGCACATCAGTGCAAGCTCTCGAAAACGCAAAGTGTAACTCGCGACATCAGTACCCTTTACTTTTAGGTTCCAGAGCTCAATTTCCAACTTCTTGATTTCACCCTTTGGGCAGTATTTAACTGTTATCGTCTTCTTTAGTGCCTTCCAGTCCATAGCATAAGCAACATCTTGAGTAACAGTCTTCATGTAGGAGTTTCACCATGTCAGAGCATTTCCAAGGAAAGTGCAAGTAGCAAACTTAACTTGGTTCTCCATAGCACAGTTGTTGATATGGAACACTGATTCCATCTTCTCGAACCATTGTGACAACACAACCACTCCTTCAGTACCCTTAAAAGTAAGGGGCTTGCAATTTAGAAAATCCTTGTACGTACACTCACGCAGAGTGCGTATAGTTCCTCTAATTCTAGTGTCAGAGTTGCGGCTTCCGTCGCCCTGACCATTAGTGCTATTTCAAAGGGTTTCATGATTAGCAAGTGTCACATACACCCTTGCTTGGATTAGCTGTTCAACAACAGCAGCTGTCATAAGGGTAGCAGCCGCAGCAGCCCTTGCAGTAGCAGAGGATCTCCTTGGCGGCATATTGTTCTAAATCACAACAATATAAAACATGTGAGTTTTCATAAACCTCACAACATGACTTGGGTACAACATATATATAACAAGATCACATCACACAGTGATTATATAACATGACTGGGATCACAACACATAATAGAATTGAGATCGACATGACATAATACAACACATCATATATAATTAGAAAACATACATGATTGTCTGATACAAGAAATGAAAATACAAGTCCTACTGCCATACTAGTTAGGCATAAAACCTATAATACTTAGCCGGCTAACATAATGATAGCTATGAATACGACATGAGAATTGTAAACCTAAGCAGAACTACCAGCGCCCTCGCGATCATCTACATGAGTCTGATCTCTAGACTGACGTGCCTGAATCTGTCCTAGAGCCGCTGATAGATGTCCTTGCAGTGATGAAACCTGTGCAATCAATGCCACCGTCAAAGACTCCTGTAAAGCGATCCGATAGTCCTGCATCTGGGTGTGAGTCCTATATGACTATAGCTCAAAGTGAACTACTGAACTCAAGCCTATCAAATGCACCCAAGCCTCTCGAGAAGCTAGAGCCTCCTGATCCAACAATAGTGCAGTCTCCTGGTGGAACTGTCTATCCTCGACCAATCCATCAACTCTCTGAAATAACTAAGTCTGCCTATCCTGAGTATCCTCTATCACAGCATAAATATCATATGTGTCCTGCTCCTGAACTGCAGCAAGATCGGTCACTCTAGCATTGACCCCTTTAAGGGTCATCGAAGATAGCTCATCAACAGCCTCTCTCGGGTCTACCCAAACATCTCTAATCCCATAGCCGACCTCCTCGGCTCTCTGACGTCTAGTTTCGGCGTCCTGAGTGCTGATGAATTTATAGTTTACCCTATGACCTCCAGTAGGTCTAGGAGTACCACTCGAACTCTCCCCCACCTCATACCTCGATGTGAGAGCAGTCAGGCATAACCTTTTACGAGGTGGTAACTCAGCCTCGATAATGTCCTCCCTACGATCGACTGGTGGTGGTATAAACAGTGAGGCTAATAGTGGTGGTAGTGGTGATGATGGTAATGGTAATGATGTGGGTACATGTGGTGGTAAATGTAGTGATGATGGTGGAGGTGGTATTGGTGGTGATGGATGTAGTGGATGATAAGTGGATGGTGATGAGGCTCTCAATCTACCTATGGCAGCTCTGAAGCCTGGGGGTGCACGCACATGGTTAGGGCTACCATATGGGTGACGTACTATAGGAAGTGGTGATGAAGGAAGTGCAGGTGCAGCTAAACACCTAGCAAGGCGTTCCTCTGCAGAGGGTGGTGATAGTGAGATGAGTGGTGATGGTGGTGGTGGTGGTGGTAAGGCAAGAAGTCTCTCGACCTCCTCCTCTGATGGAAAAGGCATAGGTGCCTTGGGTAGGATAGATATCCTAGCAATGCTACGATGTGTTGGTAGTGATGGTGGTGTCATCGCGGACTCATCCATCTCGAACAGCTTTGTCTCCTCGAAAAAGGGAACATAATCAACAGTGGGTGCAATGACAAAGTCGGTCAGAGCTAGGTGCTCCTCCTCCTTGTCCTCAAAGGGCTCCTCATCCTCATCATCAATATTATCATCATCATCATCGGAGGTCTCATCATCATCATCCCCTCCGTTAGCGGGATAATCAACATGATCCTCCTCGGGGTCCTCCTTCGGATCCTCTTCTAGGTCAAAGTCCGCCACAAAGCCTGGTGATAGGGCTACGAGTGAGGCATCAGTGGGTAGAGATTGGTCCTCCCAGGGTGCCTAATCATCATATGGCACTAAGTACTCGGGGTACTCAGGCTCAGGTACGTATGGTACCTCGGCAGGTGAAGGTGGGTGCTCAGGACCGGGTACATAGTCGGGAGACGGTGGGTGCTCAGGTCTTGGCACATAGTCCGGCTATGATGGAGCTACCGGCTGCATAGGGAGTCCATCGTATCCGTATACGATGACTCATGAAGAACCTCCATCAGACAACTCCTCATCAGCTCCCCAAAAGACTCTCCCTGGCTCGGAATCAGTGTAGATAGATGTGTAGGTGACTGTGGATGCTGAAGACATGACAAAATATGTAACACTCAAATAGAGTTTACATTAGTACATATATAAGACCCATAATAATATACTTAATATATTATAAACACGTATGTGAACCATGCAACATCTAGTATACTCAACTAATGCAACAAGTAGTGTATGAATGAATGTCCCATGAAAATCCCTTTGTATGATGCAATGTTTGAAAATGGTTATAGTCCAAGTAAAAACATTTGACCTAGTTCTCTATAACCTTGGCTCTAGATACCAATCTGTAACACCCCCAAATAGGGTCGCAGCGGAATAATGTGTCCGGGAGCGTTACTTCATAGATCAATAGCACAAGATATGAGAACGACCTCTAAAAGAGTCGTTTGAAATACGATACATTGGATTTATTGAAATTGTTTAATACAAAGCACAACGGCTTAAATTGTTCAACATTGAAATAACAAGATTTTAGATCATAACAAATATCCCAAGATGTAATGACTCCAAATCTTTTATGCATGACTCCCCAAAAGAGTATCCCCAATGTATCCTTAGCACCTCGTGCCTCATTGACCTGAGAAAACATGCTTTAAAACGTCAACATAAAGTTGGTGAATTCATAGGTTTATGTAAAATGTAATGTAGGACCGCAAGATTTTCCCCGTGATAATGCAACAGATGCAAACATCACAAAATGTAATTACGTTTCCCTAAGCTCATGACACTGAAGCTCGACATGTATGAATTGCAATATAAATTGCCAACATTGCCCGTGATGATGTTCTAACCCGCAACATCCTAAATCCGACATGGTATACGTCCGTTGTCCGGTAAACCGGCACAGTGAGCGCTACTCACCCGAACGGGGATGTCAATCCCAAATAGATCTATTTATAACATTCGCGCTCACACAAAGTAATTGACAGTTCATGATAATGGGCTCAGAGGGTTATCGCTACTTAGGCAAACACGTAATCATGTAAAAATGTACACTTGCGTCCAATCGTAAAACAATGCATGTTTCTCACCCCAAAAGTTGTAAATCATTGATATAGTAAAACATGGGGCTATGAACTCACCTAAAACGTCACGGATATGACCGAATACAACATAATTAAATATAGGTCGTATAAGTACCATGTACTTTGAATAACTAATACCACATATAATTCTATATAGTTACATCACCACCTAAAAGTGTTTGTTTAATTTATAAAATTAAACAATTTAATTTGTACTTGTAAAATAAATGTTCATGTATTCGTGTTCGTAAAAATGGTATACTTGTCCAACATTTCATTATTTGTCAAAAATACTTGATGTATTATTTACATAATTTCATTATATAAATAATTTAATTATTTGAGAAAATAATATTTATAAGGTTAAAAACGTTTATAATGTCACTTTTAATAAAAACGTCGTATCTTTCTCGTTTTAATCCCGTTTTCATCGTTCTTTACATGTATGGATTCGTATTTGAAAAATCTAATCAAATATTACATTTATTATATTCATATTTATTGTTATGAAATTTTAAAAATTTTAATTGTTGAAATCGTATATTAATTGTATCTCATTCGTTTTAATTTGGTTTTTAGTGATTCTTATGTCCACGGCTTCATAATTAAATTTTCTATCATCTAACATAGTCCATGTCCACTGTATGTTTCTGTAAAAAAATTAGTTTTTATAAAATTACTTTTATAAAGTTACTTTTGTTTATTTTATTACATAAACATGAAAAAGTCATAACTAGTTCATTATCCATTGGTTTTTTAAGTTTGTTACTTTTTTTAGAGTCCTTACAACATCTACTTTTATCCCATCACCCCTTAGATGTGGATTGTATTGGTGTGGGGGGGGGGGAAATATCTCTGATTCGTAATTTATATTGTTGTTATAAACTTAGTTTTATAAAACACTTTTATTGCTTAACCTCGTAAAAAATTCATAAAACTCTCTTCGTTATTTATGGATTTTCAGTTACTTACATTGCTACAATCCTCATGAGATGTATTATTTTTATAAAAGATAAAAATGATTTTTATATGCCTCGAATGAACAGTAACATTTAAAGGTTTATTACCTTTTTTATACACTTTTAAACTTTATAAAATTACCACAAGTCTTCTAATTTATAAATTAACATCCATGGTATATAATTTAAGTCCTCTACATTGTGTCCATCATAATAGGTCCATATTGTCCAAGAAAATTGTCCAACATATTTATTTACTTATCTAAACTTTATAATTAAATAAATAATCAATACTTGACAAATAATTATATAAACTACCCATTGCTTGTAAATCCTTATTTTAAACATATTAACATATTTTAAACATTATCTTGATCACAAAACAAAAGTAATTCGTGTATACATATCCATGTTTTTATTTTATAACTTCATAAAATAAACCTAGGTGATGATTAACAATATAAAAATTATATAAATCATGAAATGAAATGTATGAAAAGATTAGGGTCTTAGGTAAACCTTAGATGAATGTAGGATGAATGATGAACAAGATCAAACCCAACCAAGAAAACCCTAATTAGAAAATTAGTTTTAGAAAAACCCTAATTTGAAACCTTCCTTGTATAAACCCTTGAATAACCCAAACCAAGCTTCCAAGACACCTTATATATGTTTAATAATAACCCTTAAACACTTGTACTAGCTTAGAAATCAAAACTATGGATTGTATGTATGTGTGATGAGTGAGCCGTGAGCTAGGGTAAGTGTAGGAGAGAAATACTTTGAGTTGTATGCTTGCAATTGATGTGTGTGTGATACTACTACTTTATGGCATCTATTTATAGGTAAACAAGCATGAATACCATCTTCATGAAACCAACAAATGGTTTTTGGGTTGTCTCATGTTGGTGGCCGGTTAGGGAGACCAAGAGGACAAAGAGAATGAGTTTAAAACTCACTTAGGCTATGTAAGACTAGGGACAAGTATGGTGTGCCTTTGCTTTGTGTAAGAATGAAGTGACTAAAGCTTTGCATGCTTGCTTCTTGTCCCCTTCTTTGCCTCAATACCAACCGGTCACAAGCAAGGAAAAAGAGAGACCAAAGTGAAGTTATATTGAGGGTTTGATCCATTGGTTAAAGGTTATATTAGTTTATACATGTTAGTGGAGGTGTAGGGATTTAATTTCAAGTATAGGTGTGAGATATGTACAAATTTAGTTTAGGGGCTGAATTAGGCAAGGTTTTATGAGATTTTTGAGTATTGTGGGTATTAGTGGGTATTTGTTGAAGTGTAGATGGGTTTATGGTTTGCCATGCATGCAAAAGTGTAGTTTTATTGCGTTACGTAAACGTTTTACGTAACCAATAAAAATAAAAAGCGTAAAGTTATAAATTATCATTCTAATAACTTTATAACACTTACTTGACGTAGACATTTAATTGTTTGATGCCTGTTTACGTTAAATGATCATTTTTAGTTTACGCGATTTAGCTTAACGATAAAAATTAAAAGTAAACGCGCAAAAGTCTAAAAATAAATAATTGAATAATCGAAGTCGTAAATGACCTGAAAATGTGAAATATTATAATTAGTAGCTCCTTTCCTCTCTTATGCTCACCTGCCACATATGCACTTTCTCCTATTATTTCCCCAATCAAATCCAAGAACACAAATTTGCATAAACTAAAGATGTCATACTTACACTTTTTAAGCAAATAATCACCTCCTCATGGATATCAATCCATAAAGCCCCATTCAGAATATTAAACTAATAACCTCAATGTTGATTTACTATAAAAAAAAAGCAATATTACTTTCGTAATCATCTTAACAACTCAGAAATAGTCTAGTCTAGAAATTTCTAAAATAAGCAAATTCAAACACCATTTACACGGTACATCAACTTCTACACTATAAACTCTATACCAAAAACATCTGAAAAAAATTCTCTGGAATGCTTTAGTTTAACCGTGATTATCTAAATTTTAATAAATCAGGTCAGCAGATAAAAGCTAATTATCCATTCACAATAGTCAGAGAGCAAGTACTGGAAAGCACCCTTTAAGTTGTGATGATGCCATGGAGGGTTGTGCATGTGTCCCCCCATCCACCTTCCTCTTAGTTAACGTAAGTTTTCATTCAATATAAAATCATAATCAAAGAACTTTTATCTCTGATAAGCATCAATTATAATTAAACTTGTCAATTTTGTCATTATTTAGTAAACATTCTTATGTAGCTCCAAATATTGGGATCAAATCCCATAACATGGTAGTTAGAACTGTCCAAAGTGCGGCTTCGACAAACGAAACGGGAATCTTGACAAACCAAGATGGAAGAGCATACACCCACGTAGAAAAGAACATACATGATCTTGGTGACACCAAAGAACAAAGCACCAACATATAGTCATCCTTCTTCAATCCCAAGCCTACGCATCTTAGTTGACTGAAAGCAAGTGAAACAAAAGTATTTTAATCATAAGATAAAACAATGGCTTTAAATAACAATGGATATAGAATCTAGTGGTAACATTACTTGGAATAATTTGAAGATGTAAACGAATGAATTTATCTTCATGAGCAGTATTTCTCTATCCATGCAAGTTTTCAAGAGCTCCCTCTTGCCTAAACCGTACTCGTTGTTTGTAAGTGCAACTGGGTGGCTTTTGCTTTTGTCATACGACATTGCAACTTCACTTGCGATTTTCCTTCCAACATGAAATGATTCGTACGCCTTGGGAAATTCCTTGGAGGTCACAAATTTGTACGGTTCATTTGTTCTCATCCAATATTGCATTTGATCTTTCTTTGATGTCACCTATATAGCACAAATCCAACATTAAATATGATGCGAATTTGTATAAACATCAGTCAAAGATGTTGTGAAAATATGAATATGTGCAAGCGGGGCACATTTACATGCTACAAGCACATAAACAAAAAGTGATGGTGAGTCCATTCTATGGCGCAAGAGGAAAAAAATGTAATGTTGAGTCTTATTACTACCCGTATATGCAACAAAAAGAAATTCAAAGACATGAACAGAGATGTGTAAAGAGCAGGCGTTTTTAAATTCATTGATCTTTCAAAATAAAGAGAACATTGAACCATGAAATGAGTCAAGCCTTATAAGTCATAACAAACGTTTTTTGTTTATGGACACAGATCATATTTTATCTTATTTTAGCTTTAAGCTTGCATCAATTGCCAAAGTCAGGACCAACATTCTACCTTTTTCCCTGTCACACCCCCAGAGGGGGACTGGATGGAATACGTGTCTGAGGGCGTGACGTCATAACAATCCGAACACAAAGCAATAAAGAATGACCACTAATCATGGACGTTTGAAAAAGTGTACTCGTTGCATAAAAGAAAATTAATTTAAGTTTTATAACCGGTTATAAGAGAGTTAAATGTAGCGGAAGCATAATAAAGTTTGACAATGACAACGAGTATATAAATAGATAAGTCTTGAAATTGGCGAAGTCACATAGCACATAGACTCCAGTTAGCATCAAGAATCAAGCCAAGCTAAGCACCTAAGAAAACATGTTTAAAACGTCAATATAATATTGGTGAATTCATATGTTTAAGTTAGTACAAGAGTGGACCACAAGATTTCAGAACGCATGCGACTACTATAACAAATACAACATCACATAAAAAGTATTTACTGTTACGCTAAGCTCATGACACCGATGCTAATAACAACAGGGCATATCATATCATGCCACATAGTATTCCTGCCCTTAACTGGTGTCCTAAACCAAAGACCACCACAATGCACAATCGACATGACATATATATGTTTGTTCGCAGCTAATTTAGAACCAAACCAGATAGGGGTAATTAGTCCTAATAGATCTATTTACGCATTCGCGCTCACTTAACCAATTCAATTGGCCATAGGTGACTAACGGTTCATGATAGTTCGGGCAATAGTGGTTTGTAAGCAAAACTTAGGCAACACATAAACATGTAAAACTCACGTTAAGAACTTGTGTCCAATTTTAAAAGCAAACAATGTTTCTCATCCCAAAGTATAAAGTATTTGTAAATCAGTAAAAAATGGGGCTATGAACTCACCTTAAGCAAGTAGTGAATCAATAATCAACGAGGAAGAAATAAATCCGAAAGGTCCTACACGCAACAAGAATGAAGAACAAGTAGTGAATCACAAGATCTATACCCAAGATGACTAGATCTATAAAACCCATTTATAAAATTAGAAACCCTAATTTTATAATCTTGATAAAACCTTGATAATCAATGAAACAATACTTGGATACACCTTAGATATGAATGAAATGATGTTGGAATGGTTATATCTTGTTGGAAATCAAAATTTATGGAAGTGTTTGTGTTGGTGTTTTGTGCCGAGACCCACAAGAAAGAACAAGAGAGAAAGAATTTTTGTGGAGGCTATGTGTAAGTGAAATGACCTAGAAGTGTTATAAGGAGGGTTTATATAGGGAAGAACTAGGGTTTTTAAGGGTTAAGTGTACACATATGTGACCAACACACACCAAGAGTGTGTGTGTTGGTGGTTTCGGCTGAACTATCCCCCAAGGACCCAAATAGGTTCAAATTTTGCATCATGGCTCATCCTATGGATACTAGCTGGTCAAATTGAAAGTCAACCTCTTACACAATGTAAGAGATCACATAAGAATGTTAAGCTAGTGAGCCGTTTTAAGTCCGATTTTAAAGTGCGATATGTGAAAAACTATCTCGTAACAACTCTACAAAAACTACTTTACCCCTACTGAAAACATTTTTAGGTCGCTCAAACCTCAAAACTAATCGATCAGCAACATGTCTTTTCATAAATACCCTAAAAATCCATCCAAACACCAACAAAAGTGCTTATTCAGCCTAATCCCGATCACTACTAAACCAACAACAAAAGCACACTAATCAACCTAATCTTCAATTTCTATTGTTGCAACCCACTTTCAGCCCCTTCATCTCACCATAACTTATAAAACAACAAACCTAATACTTCCATTTTAAAAAAGTAGCCAAATTTTGTTACTTTATCATTATTTTAAAAGTAAACACAACACCATGGATTCTTATACTTGAACAATATTCATAAGAATAAAGGAAATGAAACAAGAGCATAGGTCAATAATGCTTCAAAAGGCCATGAAGAACAAGTAGTGAAATCACAGGATCTATATCTCAAAATAATAAATCTAGAAAAACCTCAAATAATAACCAAACCCTAATTTGTAGATCTTGAAAATACTTGGAATCAAAAGAAAACCTTCTTGGAATAACCTGGATCTTGATAAAAATGAAGTAAAATTGTGAACTGGTAGAACTCAAAGGATGGATAGTGTATGTATGTGGTAGCCGGAGCTAAAGAACAGAACAAATAGGAGAGAAAAACAATTATCGAGGCTAGGAAATAATGAAAACCTAAGTTAAGGAAGTTGATGTATTTATCCATGAGGTAGGGTTTTTTGACGTGTCAATGCAAATACTAAGTGACCAAACACACACAAAGAGTGTGTGGGTGTGTGTGGTTCGGCCAAACTAAGCCACAAGGACCATGGTTCATATTTTTTTGAGTCTTGGTTCATTATACTTGTCTAAATTTTGAATTTCAAGTCAAATGGAGTCAAAGTGTGCAAGTAAACACATGGTTTTGTCAAACTTGAGAAATGGTGCATGAGAAGGACTCTCTCATGTGTCACTTTCATACACATGCATGGGATTTTCAAGAAAAGATGCCATTTAATTAATTTCAAGGCTTATGTTTGTATTTGCCTTGAGTTTAGGCGTCCAAAATATATCAAGAGGGGGGAGGTGAATGATTTTTTTAACTTTAGAATATGAGATGGACGTTAACTAAAGTTTACACGAAAAGATTTCGAGTTTCCGGGGTTCCGTTAGGTTAAAAACGCGAAAAACGCAATTTAAAAGATAAAACCCTAAAATTAATATCGAAAGTGATTAAAAATCACGAAACACTTAGAAAAGTTAAAATATCTCATATAAGGCCTAAACTAATTAATAACCGATGCCGGAACACGCCCGATGACGTTTTTTAGATTTACGCGGTTTGACTTCCCGGTAAACTATCAGATTCAAACGTAACGTATAAAAGTCAAAAGTAATGATAAGAAAAGTTTAAAATATTGACCTAAAATTTACGGGGTGTGACATCCTTTCCCTGTTATAAGAACTTTGTCCTCAAAGCTCAAGACTACTTAGATGCGGATTCAGGGCAGCAAAAGATGAGGTACTATTTTCTGCTTTGGTCCTTCGCGCTCCCCAAGTATACATTAAACGTCGTCTGAGTTCCAACAAACCTTCACGATTGGAATGCGACTTTGCTTCAAATGTTTATCTTCGCAGTCCATAATTTCAATCGGTTCTACAATGAAATTAAGCTTGTCGTCGACGTGGATTTCGTCCAACGGAATAGCGAGCGGTTCGTCGGATAAGCACTTCTTAAGGTTTGAGACGTGAAAAGTACTATGAACACGGCTCAGTTTCTCGGGTAACTCAAGTCGATATGCAACCGTTCCAACTTTGGTGAGAATCTTAAAAGGTCCAATATAACGAGGGTTCAACTTTCCCCGTTTGCCGAAACGTGTCACTCCTTTCCAGGGCGATACTTTCAACATAACCTTATCCCCAACTTGAAACTCTAATGGCTTACATCTCTTATTAGCGTAGATCCTTTGTCGATCAAGTGAAGCTTGTAGATGATGCTTGATTTGGATGATCTTCTTTGTTGTTTCACGAACAATTTCTGGGCAGGAGTGAGCGTCTCCATACCCTCAGCCTAACGATAGGTGAACGACATTTTGCGACTATACACGCCTCAAAGGTGCAGCTTAATACTCGTAAATAGCTGTCTGTGTAGAGAACTCTATCAATAATAGATTATAAGGGGGGGGGGGGGTCCCCTCCCTTTCGAAGTCCATCACACACGCCTCGTAGCATGTCTTCTAACGCTTGGGAGTGGTCCTCTCACTTAAGACCACTGATTGAGTGGTACGCCGTACTCATATCCAATTGAGTACCTATGGCTTTGTTTAATGATTTCTAGAAATGAGACATGAACTTACTGTCTCGATCAGAAATAATCGAAACTGGTACTCCATGTCTCGAGACTACTTCCTTCAAGTATTATCTCGTCAACTTCTCCATTGTGTCAGTTTCCTTCATTGGTAAGAAATGAGCAGATTTAGTGAGTCGATCTACTATAACTCAAATCGTATCTTGCCCACTTGCCATCTTTGGTAACTTTGTTACAAAGTCCATATTTATATTCTCCCACTTCTATTGCGGAATCTTTGGTTGTACCAACAAACCGGACGGTTTTTGGTATTCTGCTTTAACTTTTGCACAAATCATGCACTTACCGACATACGTGGCAATTTCTGCTTTCATGTTGGGCCACTAGTATAGCTTCTTCAAATCTTGGTACATCTTTTCCGATCCTGGATGAATCGAATACTTGACTTATGCGACTCGTGCATAATCAAAGCTATCAAGTTACCAAAACATGGTATCTAACTTCTATTCTTCAAATATAACGTTCCGTCGGTACGTGGCTCCAGGTTCTTAATCATGCCACACAAATCTTCAGTTCCGTTATTCTCTTCCTTCCTTGCCTCAACCTGAGCATTTAAGATTTGCATAGGGAGGTTTAAACCAATTGTCATAACTAAGGCTCGAACTCGTAGTGGCTTAGGTATACTCTTTCGGCTCAACGTATCAGCCA
>BQNB010083426.1:0-29040 GCA_026074375.1 Tanacetum coccineum
AAAACGACGCAATTTCTTCGTTTTAAGCCCGTTTCTTATGTCCACACTTTCGTATTAAGACGAGTTATCAAAATATTACATTTTCATATTTTTGACCTACCGGTGAACAGTACTTTTTACTGTTCACACCAGTTATAAAGTTAATTTTATAGTTTTAGTTATCATAAAACCTGTAAATGTCGTATTTTATTCGTTATAGCTTCGTTTTTAGCGATTCTTTCGAGCACGTCTTCGTTATTGAAAGTTCTATCAATTTATTGATGTTTTCAAAATATATGTTTCTGTCATGAATAGTAAATTTTATAAAAATAGTTTTATAAAAGTATTTTTATACATTTTAAGTATATAAACTCGCGTAATTCATAACTTCTTCTTTTTTAATTGAAAAAATTACGTTTCTTATTGTTTTGGAATCCTAAAAATATGTGTGATTTAATAAAAATATCAAACCTTCTATTTGTAGAATTTTTATAACAAGTTTTTATAAAAATTCTTTTATAACTCCGGTTATTATCGTAAAACTCGTAAACTACGTATCTTTTTCGTTATTAATCGGTTTTTCGAGTTTCTTACCTTTTTGGAATCGTCATGAGATGTAATATCTTTATAGAACATAATGTGACTCTCACCATACACGAACCAAAACAGCCCCTTTGAAATCAATGCGTATACTTGTTTATATAAGTTGTTTTATGTACTTTTCAACTTAGTAACTTACCACAAGCCTTTTATAACCAAATATATCATATGTCTTACATATATAAATGTCCATAGGTCCATCATTTTTCCAAATGTTCAAGATCACAAGTTCTTAACAAGTTATTTTCAACACTTTTACTTGTAACTTATTAAGTAAACTTTAAAAACCCTAATTTGTATATACACTTTTTATGCTTTAACAAACATGTTACAATACTTATAATCCTATTATATCATGATATTACCAATCACATAACATATGAAAAAGTATACAAAATAATGATCACAAGTAAAAATTCTTTTTACATGTTTAAAAGTCCTAAATGGTGATTTTGCTAAATAGAACATATTTACACATAAAATGATAAATGTAAAGACATAAAGGGTTTTATATGTCCTTAATATGATGTAATATGATGAACCACAATATCTAAACCCTAGTTTAGATGATAAACCAAATCTTGCACAACTTGAAAATCCTAATTCCAATTAGAAACCCTAATCTTGTTTTTCTTGCTTCAATACTTGTAAACCTTTGACCAACCCTTCAAAACACCTTAGGTTATCATAGTAATGATGTATAAGTGCTTGTATGGTCTTAGAAAATCAAGCTATGGATTTTATAAAAGGGGGGTTTGATGCTGTAGCTTATGCAAGAGAGAAAGAAAGAGTTGTGTGAAATTTTACTAAGTAAAATGAAGTGTTAGTGTAACACCCCCAAAATGGGTCGCAGCGGAATATGGGTTGGGGAATGTTACTTCATAGATCAATAGCACGAGATAAGAGAACGACCTCTATATGAGTCATTTAAAATTGATACATTGGGTCAAATAGACTTGTTTGTTACAATAGCCGAAGCTTCTGGCTGTTTCTAAAGAGAGAACACATGAGAGACGATTTTCTTTCTTCTGAAGTGAGAGAAAATGTGTTTTATAAGAAAAGAACAAATGACTAGCTTGCCTCTTATATAGTTTTTACAAAATACCGGGTATTAGTACCCGGCTTAAAACAAAAGCATACGATTAAAAATATAAAACTATGAGCTCTATTATATAACAATAAATATACGGGGTGACCGAGTCTTTTTCTAATATCTAACAATCTCCCTCTATGGGAGGTCACCCCTGAAAATACTAAACTTAATCACTTCTGTCTTTAGCTCGTAGACATTTGACATCTTGTACATTTGGGGTAGTGACCTTTTGATTCAACTTTGACTTGTCTTTGATTGTGATCTTAAGCTTTCTTGAGATCATCACCCACACATAATCTTACATCATCTTGTAATGGATCGCCATCTTGTGCACTTGTGAAGAAATACACGATATCAGAGTTTGTGAAAGCTTTGACACCTTTATGAGGTCTTTCATAACTTCATAACAAGTGTAGGTCGTGTCTAAGCATTCGGTTATTCACTTAATGTCTCAGGAACTGGGAAATTCCCTCTCCATCTCCATCTTTAAGTTATCCTGTAATGAAACAGTTAGCAATAAAGAGAAAATAGATTTGAAATAATTCAGTCTAATTTGTTTTTAATAAAAATATTATGTTAACACTTCGAGAGTTTTTTTGATTGTTTGTCATATGGATCAATACCGTCAATTCTTATACTGGAACAAGTTTGATTCACACCAGATTCGCTCTCATTCTTTCCAGTTGATACAGGTTTGATTCTTTTGAATCATACAAGTCACACTACCCAGAGCTTGTTTGATGTTAAGCTTAGCAAGATTTCCATCTTCATTGTGAAGAAACCTTCGTTTCACTAGTGGATGTTCTGGCATTATTCACAAGGATAATGCGTAAGACTCTTTGTGATAGACTTGTTTACCACAGGGTGTCGGAAAAACAAGAGAATCTGGATATGTCGTCAACCTAACGAGAGTAATTGGACGTTTCTCTTGGATCTAGACTCAATAGTGCGTTTTGGTTCTAGTAATCGGAGGCTGGAGCTGACTACCACCCGTTCAATATCAACTAACTCGGAGTAAGAAAGTGAATAGATAACCCACGAAGTTAGGATCTTAGTGTTTTGTCTCCATGAGAATGAAACTGAAATCGTTTATGAGAGATTCTGAGTGGCTAGGGGAGGGTGTGTATTACATCTCTGGCGTCATTGATGTCGATCTTCATGTCAGCAATCATCTTAGTGATTCGGGCAAGCATATGTATTAACCCCAGTTCTGCCTAAGTGTATGGGGGGCTTATTTCTTTACACCCATGTTCCTTTATAATTCTTTTATTTCTGCACACCTTCAGTGCTTACGAGACTTCATGACTAGAACCTTGTTGGGTTTATTCCTAGTATAGCTCCATCTCAGTCGGACGTTTCCTTTATTCACTTTTTACAACTTTTTTTATTGTCATACCTAAGGACTTCTACACTAACTAGTGGATTATCCCTGGGTAGATCCCTCCGGTGATGGTTGATCATTGGGAATAGTACTAATCTTAACAAGCATTATATCTCCAATAAAGTAAAATGCCAAGGACAGGTCTTTTGGTTACTGTTCTCCTTTCCATAAAACCAATTGAAAAATTCAATTAAGGTTACTTTTGATATAATATCAAAGTGTTTTTGTACCTCGATCATTTTTTGATTTTTTTCATAAACGCTCCCCTTCAAATGTGCTTCGGTATCTCGAAATTGTTTAGCCGTTTGGGCGGAGTATTGAGTCCTAATATCACGGATTATTATTATACCGTATTTAATCAATTTCCTCCCCTTTCCAAAAATGTTAAAATCGTTTGACATTTTGGATGATCATTGATTTAAATAATGTTATAAAAATTTAGGTGAAAGGTGTTGGCCATAATTCGTAAGGACTGTGGTAAGAAATATAATGCTGCCCCCTCAAACCTTGAGGGATAGATATAAAACTTATTCCTACACTTAATCTTAAATGATTAACTACTTACTATGTACAAGATATAGTATCAACAATAGAAAAATATTGACCGTTTTTATTGTTCCGACAAGATGTAGTCTCTGTTGTTCTGTTGATCAGCCTGTAGTCAATATCTTTTATTCTTCCTCCAACAAAGCTTTCCAGACTTCGAAAGATCCTCCTGATCTGTAGTCTTTTCTCGATTGCTGTGATGAAGTATTTTGCTTCTATTCTTGTTATCCTCTGACCAATTCCTATTCTCTATGCCTTATTGTACTCGAACAGATGAAAAGGTCTTTAACCATGTGATCCTGCTTTTCCATGTACTCTATCCAACGTCACTTACACTAAACTTATGCCGGTCATTTAGCCTCATCAACTTTCTTTGATCATTTCTGTCTCTGTAGATAATGGCTCTTGGCTTAGGGACAATCGTATAATCTTCTTTGAAGTAATAGTCTGTTGGCATCCCATTTCTGACGTTTAGGTTTTGATCTTTGTTTGTTAACTTTTCAATCCGAGCTGCAAGTCTCCCACACGATTCCTGATTACCAGGTTTTCTTATCCACCATGTTGACTGCCGTGTGAAGACTAGTCTTGTCTGTCTTGGGCAGATGGTTAAGCTTTTCTTGAATATCTGAGTACGGACAGGATACAGATCTTTAAAAATCATTGGATGAAGATTTTTAAAATCCTTTTCCAATATCTTGTACTCTTTGTAATCAGCTCGGCAAAGAATTATCTCTCTCAGGTAGTTGTATCCGTATTTTTCAAACACCTTAACACTGATCACACTGAGAATTCGCATTTAGGATCTGACTGCTTCAGATCAGTGGTTCACTGTGTTGTTGATGTAGGAAATTCCTTATTCTAAACCACAGTGAGTGATGCCATAGGCCGCCATGATGTCATATATCGTTCACTATTTCATGGAAATAATTCTTCAGAAGGTCCCAAAGTATAGGTAAACGAGCGAGTTTGAGCTTGGATATGGATAAGGCATTTTTTCGATCTTTGTCACCTGTCAGAAGGAAGATAATCCAGATCCTATTGAAGAAGATTTATGGTTGAATATTTTACCTGTCTTGGTGGTACTCCTAGTGTTGTAGTTCATATATATTTCACAGATTTGATGACCTCCAGGTATTAACCAAATAAAACCTTATCGTCAGCAGCTATGCATTCATCCATTCTGATATTGAAGAAGACGCCTTGTTCTTATGAAAGGCTTAACAAGGTTGAAAGTGGACCTTCTAATCAGCTTTGCAAATGCTTCTTCTTTCAGTTTGTCTGTGAACCATTTATGAATGACCCAAATATCACACGTCTCTCCTTTTGAAGCTTGTTCTCGCAGGAACTTGATACGTTGTGGCGTATGTATTTGACCAGTTATTTTCTGGTTATGGTAATCATTAGGATGGGATTAAGTCCATTTCTGGTTCAGGGGTAAGCTGGTCTCTAGCCTTCTGAATCGCTTAAAACCACGTAGTGGTCGACACCTTGGGAATGTGAGCGTTATCGGTGTCCTCCAGATCTGAGACATGCCCTTCATCCTGCATTGGAATGTTATATGCAGATTGTCAGAATGTTCTGATTCGGGATCCGATCTGTGCATCGAAGAGTCAACACCTAGCATCTCTTGTTGTGTCAGGTGATCTGCATCTAGTGAGGTAGAGCTGGAATGTTGTTTGGAAGTAGATGCATAAGAATCCCGTGGTTTCTTTTAACTTTGCTCATCATTTTATCGGCGTTGAGCTGTCCCATAAGCAACATGAATCGTGTCTTCTCCCTTTTTGCTGACTTACCCTGGTTGATCCAGCTGATGAGCCTTCATCATCTTCATCGAACTTCTCTTCATCATGCTCATGCTTTCTTTTGTTTGCTTTAAAAAAACCCCTGTCTTTAACCTTCCCTTATCCATGGCTTTCATCTGCTTTTAGTGCTTCCATATACGCAGGTATAGATGGTAGTTGGCAGGATGTCTGTTTGCGTCTTGTTGCTTATGAATGTGTTTGAGAGAGCACTCTTTAGATCAAATTCTTTAAGAGCAACTTTATCAGTTGACCTGTTGGAGTAAGTTGACTCTTGTTTCTCCTCACCTTGTTTTCCTTTTGATTTTGATAATCTCTTTCTGACTCTTTTTAGATTCTTGATTCTTGATAGACTCTGGGCCAGGCAGCACAGAGTATTTCTCGATTAAATATGCAGTGTGTCATTCAAGAATCCTAAGGAGAGCATCATCAAGTTTTGTTCCTAGATATTTATCGACAACCGTAGGAACTTGGGATTTATTGAAGCAAAACATCTGCAGAGTGATAGTCTTCTTTACTTCAGTCATCACTTGCTCCAATCTTGCCACTCTTAGCTGATTGGGCATTGAATGGAGTAATCTCTGGGACGAAGATGAGGTGTTGTTGTTAGCTTCTGTGTTGTTAATGGTGGAGGTGTGACCAGTGAAGAAGGTTTAGGGAGATGAGAACTCAGTGACGGGAGTGAGCGATCACTAGAGGGAGTTGACGTTCGGTCTGATGACCTTGTTCTGGTATGGTGGAATCAGAATCATCTATACTTTAGATTTCTCCTGATCATCTTCGATTGGTTGTCCATAAAGAATGATCCTAAAAGTTATTGTGTCTTCGAGATTTTTCATGGAAGACATAGAACCAGAATGACGTTTGGATTTTCTTCAGATGACCCGTTCGTCTGTTCTGAGCATCAGGTTTTACATGAAAATTTGGGTAGCTAGTAGCGAGGAATTCTCATCCATGTGCTCAGGGTTTGGTCCAGCAAGAAGACACATGTACTTTTCCAGAAATCTGATCCAGTTGGTCTTCTTGCATGGGCTCAGGGTCTGGTCCAGCCAAAGCCTCATGTGCTTTTTCAGGGTCTGATCCAGCCTGGCCTTGTGTACTAATCGGTATGCTTACTCCTGATGATAATGTAGACGAATCTACTTCACCTAGTTCTTTGTGACCTTTAGGAGCAGCGGCTTCTGTTTCACAAAAATAACTAAAAATCCAAATCTATCATTCATAAAACTTTATCAAAAAATAATAACAACAACATTAAACATCTTCTTACTAATATTACACATCTTATCAATCACCTAACACCTTCACCCATCAAATACTAAAAAACAAAAATCATCCTCACTTTCCATATCACAATAAAACTTAACCCATTAACATTCACAACCTTCTAAATTACTAATAAACTAACACTCAATCTAACCAAACCCCCTATTCTAATAACCCCACCCCCCCCCCAAACAAAAAACACCAAAAAAAAAAACAAAAAAAAAAAAAAAAAAAAAACATACCAAAAATAAAAAAATAAAAAATAATAAAAAACCCCCAAACCCCCCCCCAAAAAATAAGATATTTAAATATTTTTACCCATATTTTTTTTTTTTATTTAATTTTTTTTATTCCATTTCCCCCCCCCCCCCCCCCCCCCCTTTTTTTTTTTTTTTTTCTGGCGAAGGCATGGATCCAAGCCTAAGCTTAATAGCTCGTTCTATGTCAGCATTAGCTCTTTTACCTTTTCCCTTTTCTTGATGCGCATCCAAACTCATCTTCTTAGCCAGTTCGAGATCAGGATCATCACCTTCTTCTTGAGGAACAGATTCTTGTTGAGCTTCATCATCTTCATCAACAAGTTGGAAAGAAGGCTTTCCTTTTCTAACTTTCTGTAGAAGCTTACGCTTAGAAGGTTTCTTTGTCGGAGACTTAGGTTGTTTGGATGAAGGTGTCTTTGTTGGTTTGGCTGGAGTAGTGGTTGTGGGCTTCTTGGGTGGAGCACGCTTTGTTGCAGGTTCAGGTTGCTTGCTTGCACTATCCTGTGGTGTTTTCTTTGTATTCTTAGCAAACATTTTCCAGATACAGTGGATAGTACAAAGATTGTTGATTGCTTGAGTATCAATTGTTTGGGAATTGTCATTCCCTAAACACTTCATTTGTTTTTTCATTTCGAGATAAACTTGGATTACCTAGCCGAAAGTCATCTCCTGGAAGATGACAAGGAGACTCAGGTCTTTTATGTACATCACTGGTGCTTCCCAGATAGTAGATTATCATCTTAGTAAACCGCCCGTAAGGAATGAGGAGAGGAACTGCTTTTTTCTTAGTGTCTTTCAGACTGGCTTCATGACTTGCCTTGTGTGAGAAGAATGTCTGAATCCCTTGAGTAAACTCTTCCTATAATAGTTCTGCATGATCAACATTTGTTTGAGTGATGATGCCCCACAACATTTGTAGTACTGGGTGTCTTGGTTTGTCAATACCAGATGTCTTTCCGGTTAAGCACTGATTAATCATTGTTAGAATTGCTCTCTTTCACGTCCTGATTACATAATTCACACGTATATTGAAGACAAATTCTACAGGTTCAGGGTACCCCAGCTGATTTACAAAATCAATCACCGTGTCACCAGTCGGAGGTAACTCAAATGGGTAAGCTGGGTCGACTGGAGTTATGTCTAAGGCCTTTCTAAGAATATCGGCACTTAGATTGAACCATTGTTCATCAACTTGACAGCTATAAACCCCAGTCTTCTCGTCATACTTCATAAAGTTCCAGAACTGCTGAATGTAGACTGTAGGAAACACTAGGGAGGCAGAGAAACGCTCTAAGAAGTGTGTTACGTTAAGGATTCCACTGATATCTGAATGGTTGGGGGTTCTTCTGTATCTTTGAGCTATCGAAAAGTAGATTGCTTTTCCTTTTTGTAACCATTATGAGCGAGTATAATTGTCATCTGTTCTTGCTGGTGATTGAGCGGGGAACATTTTGCTCTGCCCATCGTATATTCTGCATAAGAGTAAGTAAAAAGGAATCAAGCATGGCAGGAAAGAGAGGAACCAAGAAAGGAATGAAACGATGTTAGAAGAGAGGAGTCATGACATGCCTCGACTGATTAAGGCAGAATTATCCAACATGATCAATTACATGTTAACTAAGCCAGGATGGGTGTTAGAAATGTAACTCGGTCATTGGAATGGGCCTCGATTGATTGATGGGCTTAATGGGTCAAACTTCTGAAAATAAGCCCAAACCGCCGCCTAGCAGTTAGACAACCCGCCGTGAGGAGGATTGAGCAAACCGCCACGATGGGAAGGCACCAACCCCTGAGAATATTTTAAACAATATTGATTAACCCGCCGCGTAATTAAATTAGAAAAGGGCGGGGTTGATTATTTTAATATTATAATATATTCGACAACAAAAGCTTGTGTGCAGGGGGTTACCTGTGCGAAATAAAATAATTCAAATGTAGGGGCATCCAGCCTTCATCAAACGCTATGAATGCAACTCGCCATAGTTAATAATAAATATCGACGTGGCGGGTTGACTATTTTAATAATTAATATTTATTTAAACCAACCCCTGCTATGCGGCGGAATTTCCTGAAATATTTAATAATATTATTATAATCAAACCGGCACCAAGATCTAAGCAATCTCGCTGTGATAAAAATACTACTTATGAGTGACACCATTCTCATATGCAAGCTAAGCACAACCTAAAGCATTTCCTATCTTTCCTACGCGTATCAGATACACCTATGACATCCTTAACCACAATCCACGGATATGACTTTCTAATAGTCAATTCCACCACCTAGAATTCCTATTAGGCAACATAGGTTTGCAACAATGGATAAACAGATTTATATACTTTGATCTAAAGCCCATTCCGCACTTTCCCCTCCATTCAATTTCAGTTTTCAAGCAATTATAATTTTCGAACCCTAAATTTGAAATCTAGATTATTTACTCATTTTAATGTGTTTCAATTCGATTCCTTGAATGTATATATACATTAACATGCATAGAACAAGATTTGGTGATTATCTTTGCAAGAAAAACACTTGAAATCAAAGATTGGAAGATGGTTCTTGGCGGCGAGTTACGTCGCGTGTGTGTGTGTTTTTTGTTGGACCAATTTTTTTTGTAAAGTTTGACAAGAGAAACCTGCGCCTCCTTTTTACTTTACATTTGAAATTTGGCAGATTAGTCCCTGTGGTTTCCATCTTTTTTTAATTCATGTTTAAGCATTCTAAGGTTGTCCAAAGTTGAGTCTTGGCAGGAATTTTAGTCCCTTTTGATAAGACTAGGAGCATGTAGCAATTTTGCATTAAAAGTCCTATTTTAATGACCAAATTTTCAACACTCCTAAACAGCCATGGAAGATCCTCCCAATCACTTCTAATAGGACACCAGTTGTGATGACGGTAAATTTTCAATTTTCATAATTCACTCTCCCCCTCAAACAACGACCCGATTTCTATTGAAAGAGCTGCAGTCATTGATTGAGATGTAAAATTTACGCTGAACAGCTCTACCATCACCATTTTTAACTATAATCCCATAATGCATGGATATAAAGTTAATCATGCCCAACATCAATTCGGCGTTGCATTCGAAGTAAATGCCACTCTTTTAGTAATTCTAAATGACTTAAAATATTTACTAAGCCCCCTTTTAGTAAATGCACCCCTTATATATATATATATATATATATATATATATTATTTAATTATATATTATATATATATATATATATATGTATATATATATATGTATATATATATATTTATGTATATATATATATGTATATATATATTAATATGTACCAAGGTTACATGAGGCGCTTAGTTTACGCATGTCTCCGTTTGAAGCTTCTGAGAGTTTTAGGGTGTCAAACTCCTCATGCCCAGGCGTGGAAGAAGAAATTCGAACCGTTCTCTTAGTAAATCTTTTGTGAGAATGTCCGCGAGTTGATAGTTCGTTTCCACGAAGTAGAGTTCAACCACTCTATTTTCCACTGTATGTCGATGTGTTTTGATCGAGAGTGCTGGACATTGTTACAGCAAAGAGCAATTGCACTCTTGTTATCACAGTACAAAGGAATGTTATTGAAGTCAAATCCATAGTCTTTGAGCTTTGACCGCATCTATAGGATTTGAGTACAACATCCAGACATGGCAATGCATTCAGCCTCTATTGTTGATATTGCAATGCTTCTTTGCTTCTTTAATGACCAGCTAACCAATCTATCTCTAAGAAACTGAGCACTTCCCGACGTACTTCTTCTTGAATCTTGACATCTTGCATGATCCGCATCTGCTAAGTGTTAGTGACATGTTTAATTTTAGTTGTCTTTCGAATACAAAGGATCCCATGTTAATGGTTCCTTTCAAGTACGAAAGACACGCTTGCATAGCTTAATAAGTGCTTTTTGGCTAGGCTTAGCCCTGATATATTGCCACACTGCAATACGCGAATATAAGGTCTGGTCTACTGGGCTATAAGGTACATTAGGGAGCCAACCATTTTCCTCTAAATCGAGTTTAAGTTTTTGGTCAACTGGAATCCCCATGAGATCTCGTCCAGTTTCAATCGATCCACCATTGGTTGTATCGACAGGGTACTGGAGAGATCTATTCCATATTTCTTTAAGGGTTTCGATGAGCAATATTTTGCTTGGTTAATAAAGATGCCTATCGGACTTTGCAGAAACTTGTAGGTCTAGAAAAAACGGACATTTGACCATCATTGAAATTGAAATTTGGGTCATTTCTTTGGAAATTATGTGACACGCAATTATGATCTGTAAGGCAAAAAAATGATGCTCATCTAGTATATTTGGATCAAGAAGAATATGTTTGTCTGATGTGGTGTGAATAACGTTGGATCCCGGCACACCTTGAAGAAAAGTTTGTTGGCCAAAGGAACTTGAAGATGTGTCCATTCCACGCCTTGGTGACCTGCTTTTAGCCATAAAGAGTCTTCTTCAGACGATATAGACGTGAGTAGGATTATCTGGTCTTCATAATCCTTAAGGTGTCTGACAAAGACTTCTTACATTGAGGATCACCATTCGAAACGCAGTTTTGACATCCATCTGATTAGATGATCATTATTCTTGGTTGCGGCATGCAATGTAGATTCTGATGGCCTCTTTACGTGCAACTAGAGCAACATGATTATTTAAAATCAATACCTTCCTCCTGGCGAGATCCCTTTGCAATATCCTAGTTTGTTTTTTGTACATCACCAATTATTCATAAGCTTCTCTTTATAGATCCACGTTAGGAGCGATAACCATAACATTAGATTTTAGCTGACTAATGGTACTAATTCCCATACTTCAAGTCGATCAAATTCATGAATTTCATCTTGCATGGCTTGAAACAAAACAGTCTTCTTTTGACCATCTTCGAGTCTTGGGTTTGACTTTTGGACAGTTCATTATGGAAACATACACCACAAGCATCGGTTTGCTAACTGTTTTATGGTAGTTACAGGAAGAGAGGTGATTTGCAACAAATGTTATCAAGAGGGTGATCTTTGGTCCATTTTCTGAGATGATCTGGTGGTTGAGTAACTTGGTTGGGTTCCGTTAAATTAACATTCCTAAAAGATGACTGTGCCAAACCAGGTTCTCTAGTAACATGGTTAATGTAGGATGTAGATATGTGAGTGATTAGGGATTCTTCGAGTGTGGGTTCTTTGCAAACCTTGATGTAGGGACTGGAGGTTGCATATCGGATGGTTGACGATAGCACATTGTAGACGGCTTTTGCGTCCTTGTGCAAGTGTTGTAGACAACGATTATGTGTATCCAGGTGGACGCTTGAGCGTTATCTGCAGTAGTATGCAGAAGGTTACTAAGTTCATTGATTGAGATTGGTCTAGGTATCATCAACTTGTGGTTTGAAAATAACATCTCCAGCTCTTTATCGGTTTGGTGTTATGCGAGCATGATTTGAGTTGTCTCGGGTATATTGATAGGCTCGGGTATGAAACTCATGCTTACATGTTCTTCATCTGATGCATCTCAGCGAATGTGACGTGAATTGTTTCATAAACGGTACGAGTTCTCTTATTGTAGATTTCTATAGCCATTCTGCTAGGAGCATACCCAACAAAAACTACCAATGTCAGCTTTGGCTTGAAATTTTCATAGATTTCTTCGCTATCATTTGTTAGGATAGCACAGAGCACCAATACTCGGAGAAATGTTAAGGAAGGCTTCTTATCATGTACAAGCTCATAAGGGTTTTGTTGTGACCGAGTATGAATTTAGGATCGCGTTTTGGGTGTAACAAGCAGTAGCTACAGCTTCCTGCCCATATAAAAACATCGGTGCTTTTAAGAATTTCATAATTGTATGTTGCTGCTTCCACATGGGTGTACGATTTCGTCTTCGACATTGCGTTTGTTGAGGAGTTCTTGGTATGGATTTTTGATGAAATATGCCCAACTCATTCATAGTATCAGGACATAACTTGGTTGACGAATTCCGTTCCATTATCTGTGCGGATGTATCTGACTGTTTTGTTGAGACCAACCTATATTTGCTTAAGAAAGTTGATGACAAACTCTAGAGTTTCATCCTTTGATCTCAAAAACTTTAACCACGTGAATCTTGAATAGTCATCTACGATGAATAAAATGTATTTCTTCCCTTTAATACTTTGGACTCTCATTGGCCCACCAAACAGATTACTGTGAAGGGTATGGATGAACTTCCATATTTGTATTTTCAGATTTTTGGTGTGTGAGAACTTCTTGCTTTTCAAGTTGACCGGCTGAGCAAAGATGATCTTTTTCAAACTTCAATCTTAGGAGACTCTACCAGATCATTTTCGAAGCAAGATCATTTATTGTGGCCGAAGTTTAAATGGTTTTTTAAACGACGATGCCAAAGCCTGATTTATATTGAAAGCTATTGGACAACAAGCATATTGGAGAAGACTTCTCATATCGTCAAATTGATATCTCTTGTACAAATTGGTGCTACGATACCTTTATGTTAGTCAGACACCCATTATATCACGAACAAAGCAAGTATGCTTTCCGAAGGCAACTTCAAGATCAGAATCACAAAATTTCCCTACAGAGAATAGATTATGTCCAAGTCCCTCCATGTAGTATACTCTTGAGATCACATTGTCACCAACAACATAATCTCCATAACCCATGATAGCTCCGAAGTGATTTCATTCCCAAATCTGACGTCCGATGGAACTTATCACGAATTCTTGAGCTTTGAACGATTCACCGTCATATGTTATTGAACAGCCTTGAGTCCAGATTCCAAAGGATGACTGTACGACCTGCATTTGAATACAGCTCGAGTTTGGAGAGTTTAGAATTTCGGTGCCCTAAATTTTTTGTTTGGGGTCCTGATTGGTTAGCAGATAGAGGTAGATCATTTCACTGAAGGCTTAGTTAAAGGACACCATTTCCCTAGGCAAATTTCTTTCCTGTGGTCTCCTTTGATAAACCTCAATCAAGTTTTCCTAGGGTAACTTCTTTCCTGTGGGTTCTCCATTGATACCAATATCAGCATTTTGTTTGCTCGTTGACTTCAAACCCGCTTGGTTTTTTCAAAATGTTATCAGACAACGTTCCTGTTGGTTTCAATCTAATTCCCTTTTATTTAAGACAATTTTTACAGTGGGGGGGTTGCATTCACTGAACTCAAAAATAATTATCAACCTCACAATTCTTGATTTTGCAGAGTTTACAGCATTTGTTACACATTTTACACACAGATTCAGAATTTAAATTAATTACAACACGCCTATAGCTAATGCTAGAATCAACCCGATTCACTTTGTCCTAAGGTGGTCTTCTACTTTCTTCTTATTCTCCCTCTTAGCAGGCAGGATCCTATTTTTCTTTGTATTGCTTCTAGGCTTTGATCCGCGTGCTTCAGTGGAATCGTTTACTCCTGTAGAAGGATTCCAGATATTAGTCTATTGAACTTTCTGGTGCACTTCGTCTGTTTCTGTGTGTTGCTTGATGAAGTTCATGGTTTATCACTAAAGTAACTTGCTTTTTCTGTTACAGGGATAAAAGGGAGCCTTGTTATCTCTTTCATTGAAACTTTTTGGGCAAGTGCCAATCACATATTCTAACAATTCCTGAGATAGCTTAGTGTATTGACAAGCATAGTTAAGTGCATTATCCAGTGGTTTAACTACTCTAGCTTCCTCTACAATCTCCCTAACTGTTTCTACACTCTCCTTAAGATGGCTGATATAGTTTAAATGAGCACTCCTATTGTCTCTAAGCGGAATGAGGATGGGTTTAACTTTCAATGGCATACATGCACCAGGCGCAAGAACTTTTGGTATGACAGATGTCACTTGGGTGAATCAGGACTCTTTGCGTCTCAAATGTAGTTTTTAGGACTCTCAATTTATTTAAAATGGTAGATGTCTTTTCACTCGTGTGAGGCTCGCGTAATTTTAATGGAGTCATACTATTACTTGTGCTGTGTTTGAACCTTTGCTTAGTTCTACTCTAACGCATTCATTATGTACTATTAAGAGCCACGTCAGTGACATCTTTAGCATTATAAGGCACACAACTTCTGTCATTCACATTAGCGACTAGAACTTTCAAATCTCTAATCACGTTGTCTTTTTCTTGAATCTGATGTTCGAGATTCTTGATCTTAAAGAATGAGCTAAAATCAGGAGCTTCCTGTGATGTTTGTGATTTGTCATTATCAAAACTTTCTTGAAGATGTTGTTCTTTAATTAAAAATTTAGGTATTCCCTTTTCAGTTTGAATTATGTTAGACTATGAACTTTAGGACAAATCTGCTTCAAGATCTAGACATCGTGATTTTTCACAATTATACCAAACAGTTGAAATCGACAAAAACCAAATGCTACAATCAGTATTCCATATTCAATGAGAAGGTTTTTTTCTTTTACAATTTCAGCACATTGCTTTGTCTACAGTAGTCTTGTCCACTTCGTTATTCATTTGATCAAAAATTTCTTCCATACTTTAACTTTTTAAAGAGGGCCGTTTGGAATCCTACAAAGTGTTCATTAAGAGTTTTGAAAATGAATAACTTCAGTGAGGTACCATCTTTTTGGTTTGCTCATAAACCTCTTTCAACCTTCGGTATCACCTGGTTGGGGTGATTCTTCTTTTGCAAGTTTTGTCAAATTCCGTTAAAAGTTGTGTGGTAGTACATAAGTTTAATCTTTAATGGCTTGTAGTTGGAAGAACTCTGGGGGACAAGCTGGTACAGGAGTATTGGGTGGATATACTGTCAATGCTGAAATTGGTTTTGGAACTGAGGTCTTAGCTTTTTTCTTGTCATTGTCATCTTTATGGACTTAAATATCTGTTCATGGGGTCAGATTTCATATGGGAGCAAAGGGTCTGCAAGAAGGTTCTCCTAGGAGTAATCTGGGGGGGGGGAATCTAACTTTATTTTCCACACACTTGAGGGCTTTGCATTGTCAACAACATTCTTTTCCTAGTTATTCAGCTATTCGTCCGAGTGGTCCTCTGTGTCATGCTGCACTGAGGCCGTTGATGATTGTTAGACATTACTAATACTATGACCATTACTAGTGGGCTAGTTGAACTTGCTTTGCAGGGTTAAGACATAGGATTTTTGTGGCTATCGTTTACTTTGTTTCTTTTCATCATAAATAACGATTTGGTTTCATAACATGTGAACCGTTTGAACAGACTGATCTTGTTTGTATAATCTATCTTCAACCTTTTCTTTTAGCCTTTTTATGTCTAAAAACTCTTCAAGGAATTTGTCTTCCTTTTGTTTAAAATCCTTTTTCAAAATGGTTACTTCTTCTGTCTTTGACTTATAATGGCCAACGGTAGAACTAAGTAGTATTTGTGCTGAATGAAGTTCTGATTTTAAAGATGTTTCCTTTCTATTTTGGTCTGAGATAATTTTTCTCATTTGTTCAGCAATTTTTCGTTCTCTATCGTTAATTTCAAACTTTGCCTATTTTTCATATTCCCCGACCCCGTTCCTTATATCTCGCTAAGTTCACAAAGCCACTGATATCCTTAAACTACCATGTTGGCTTATTTGCTAATCTACTTTGTACGCCCTGTTCATGCATTTCATCGAGAATTGACATCAATGCATCATCTCGTACAGAAGAAACATTACTTTGTACAATATGTTCTTCGTTGTCTTACACCATTTCTGATCATACGGTATAATATTAATATCACTCGTATGTCGCATTCAGATACATACAACGTAGTTGTGTTGTACATCGCTTTGCATTCTTGTTGTACTTCAATGATACTCATCCATCATGATTTACAAAGGTTCATGATCTTGTACCTTAAAGGAGTATTTGAGTTCATATGATGGCCCGACTTTAATCATTGATTGGATCTTCAGATGTGAGTTTTTGCCAATGAACAGGTTGTGTAGTAGGACCCTATCAACATCAGAGTCGAATCGAATCACATTCATCAGCTTTAAAAGACATGGTCCATGTTTGAGTGCCAAATAATTCTTGGGTGAATTATCTACATCCTCATCAAAGTTGGTAACATGTTCTCCTGCAAGAAACAACGATTGTTCTTCATCCAGTACTGCACCATTCTCCTGGGCTTGCATTAGTAGCATCTTGTCCTTGAAGTAGTCTGAATCTTGAAGTCGCTTTGGCCTTGGACATTCTCGTGCTATGTGCCCTAGTCCGTTACAGTTGTAGCACTTAATGGGTTTGGCTTGACCAGGGTTAATAATGCCTCCTCGAGTTATGACCTCTTACATTCACGCTTATTATTTTCCTTCTTGCATTGTTTCTCTGAAGTGGTTTCCTTGAATTGATTCGCATTGTTATCTTCCACGGTATCTTAAACCTCAACTCTGCCATCTTGACCGTAGCGGTGTTTCCTTGTATTCAGATGACGTTATAAGTTGATTTTTTGTTTGAGATATGAGATTTTGTTTATATTGAGTGAGGAGGGGCAAGAACAAATGAGTTGGATAACTTTCAATCAAGTTTTCTGTTGATAGACTTCCTGAGTCCAGTGATAGTCGTAGCCAGAAAGAAGATTGGTTCATTTGAGGATTGAGGAGATTAGATTATTTATGTTGGATATGACTTGAACTGAGGCATTTGACACTTGTGCCAAAGGAATCTTTAGTGGTTGAAGGATCCTTTCCATCTTTGTTCTGTTCTCATTAACATGTACACTCATGTTGCTTTAATAGGCATAAAGTGATCAAATTAGGATCCTTCAAACCTGTATACTTATGTTTTGTCTTCAGTTGAATCTACTTACACTATGGTAACATGTTGTTCACAAATCTTAGAGTTAAGCTTGCATCCTGGGCATGGTATCTTGTGTTTTTCAGGTCATTATGTGCCTTAGTATACCTAAACATAGTATCCTTGAATGGTTTTCCTTTTGTTTTGACGGATGTTTTCAAATTCATCGTATAATTGAGATTCCCTGTCATCGTTTGTTAACTCAGAACCTTCCAGTATCATCTTCACGTTTTCCCAAATGTCTTTTGGCGTCTGATGTGGTTGTTGAAGAGAGTTGTGTCCTTTGGTATACCTTGAAGTTGGACTATTGGTGCGGGGTAGGTCAGCTTTTATAACTTTCTTTTTCTTCAGCTGAAACGGTCGTTAAGGACTCTAGCACGTACTGGACCTCTTGTTGAAACTGCACACTCAGACCTCTAGCAGATAACATCGGTCGACCTGTTACCATTATGATAATGGTCTACTTCATTAATGGCTTTCTTTTTATTCTCGCCGTTTATACTCCTTTCCCTAGAAGTTACAGAGGTATAGTTCGTGCCAAGATTCAAAAGTCTGTTCTATCAATGCATTTGGTGGGCGTGTACATCCAGGAACCGGCACACTTGGTATGTCTTCTGACGATACTGTAATCTTTATGTTTTATTATGATATGATATGTTTTGATCGATCAATGATTAGTGAATGTACGTTAAAAGTGGTGAGGTTAACGTATTTGTTTCTTGTTTTAGTGATATTAAGTCCCAAGTTTGAAATATTCCAAATGTCTAAGACAGTAGCTCAACTCGCCGCCAGAGGCTATCAAGCGTGCAAAAGATATTAAGGAACCCACTGGTGGAAATTAAGGAAACTCGCCGAACACCAACTCGTGCTCATAGCAACCAGCCGCGAAGAAATTAATACAAACGCCGTCTATATTTTAATCAAACTGCCGAATGAGTTTCAACGCCAGAGTTTCCTTCAGATTATTTGCTATTAAAATATTTTCAAAACCGCTGTCTACCTGTTCATAACCGCTGCCTAAACAACTCGCTGCTTATTATATGCAACTCGCCTCTTAAGCAACTCGCCGCGTGTAAGCAACTTTAGCCAATGCAACCGTCGTGTGTCAGATCAGTTGGTTCACCTACTAAATAAAATATTATATTTAAGCAAACCGCTCGTGAAAGAAATTTCTGGGCAAACCTCAGCATGAAGACTATGTTAGGAAACATAATTTGTAATAGACTTAAAACTGTTAGTATTAAAGTTAAGTCTGTTAGTTATAGGATAGACCATACCACCATCAAACAACTTAACCCCAAATACTTTTACTGAGGCCTGAATAGATTCGTAGTGTTATTATATATGTAGTTATGTTGGGTAGGCAAGTTAACGTCTTGCCTAGCTTTAACTTAAGTTCTGGCAATATTAAAGTTAATACTGCTTTGTCAGACAGTTAAGCCTGTTTGTTAATTTTAGTAATGAGTTATTCGAATTAGCGTTGTTTTAGGAAGAGGATAAGTTTTATTTCTTAAACGCGTTTAGGGTTCTCGTAAGCATATAAAAGGAACATAGAATAAGGTTTATTTTGTAAGAGAAACCTGAGTCTGCGGATTGAGTTATTTACAATCATCACTGTAATAGTATTAGCAATTTTAGTATTTGTTCTTGTGTTCGTTTGGGGGCTATAGATATTGTAGTATTCGAGTCAATATTTTTATTGCAGTCTATCGTCTCTTATTGTATCGTTGGATTTTATCTCAAAGGACTATAACGTCGTTTAAGGCTCATTCAAGCATCTCTGTTAATAAGGACCTACATAGTGGTATCAGAGCCACTAAATGGGATTTTGCACAAGATTGAACATTAGATTCAAAACTTTTAAACCACCACAAAGAATCATGTTGCACAACGATAATTTTTTTCTCTTCATTGATGATTGTGGAAACTTTATCTTCATGATGATGCATCTTTGGATGATCCTGTACCAGCAACCAACCCAATAGAGATTGCTCCTGCTTAAACACCACTCAATTAATCACCACAAAGACACCTCTTTTCAAACATTAAATGCCTCATCCTCAATAAAAAGATGATTTGATATGTGGGCGATGGAGATGGAAACATTATTTGAGTATATAGATAATGTGGTCTGGAAAGTGATTCAGAAGGGGAACTCAGAAAGAAGCGACTGTCACAATCGGTAAGGATGGTGCTTATTAGACCAGGGTTCTTACCTTCCAACACACTACTAGTAGAACAATCTTGCTTGATGAAGAAGGGAAAAAGAAAGTAGAACAACTACGCTAATGGCTGTTCCAAAAGATCATATCCATAGACGTTTTCATGGCATGGATGATCGCCACAAGAGATCAGAGGCAGCCATCAAGTCAGGTTTATGGTGTAATGCGAACTCGAAGAAAATGCATAATAGATTTGTTTTGAAACATACAAGGTTGAGGCATTTACTTATCTCGTCTAAGGGAATAGCTTAGAGACAAGTTGATAGGTTTCAAAAACTCCTGTCACAATTGGATTGCCTTGTGTGGTGTGTCAGAATGAGATGAAAATCACAAGTTTTGAGAATCCTTTTCCTTCATGCGTGGGTCAGGTTAGCCTGAAAATGTTGAGAACGATTAAGAAAGAATATTTGACACAGGTCAATTGTGATTTATTAATAATTAGAGTGTCTTTGACAATGAAATCCAAATAGACATCATCTTTTCTCTAAATTTGATTAATCTGCTTTTCTAATCCCAAGCCAATCCTCTTTCCAGCTAGCATAAGCAAGCCACAACTCAGGAAGTTATAGTTTTATAACACTTCCTCTTCCACAGTAACAAACAACTACTACCTCCTGGTCTTGCTGAAGAAGTTATTCGCCATTCTTTTCTAAGCCAAAATGTGATGATGTGGATTTGATACTGAGACATAGATCAAATTGCTGATTTGGATCTAGAAGAAATGGATATATAATGGGCAGTAATTGCTATGACTGCCATAAAGATTAGAAGGTTCTACAAGAAGAAGGATGTCGGCCAAGAAGGTGGGGTTGGAAAAATGTAATTGTGGGCCATTTGATAATAGAGAAAACGTTGAATTGTTGTTCAATTACACCAATATGGGCATTTGCCAGGGAGTGCTAAGTGTAAGAAAGCGTTTATAAGGAAGAGGTATGCAGGTAGGAAGCGGTTAGGGTCAGGATTTAAAGCCAGTGCGAATTTGGAAAAAGGACTGGCCCTGTTTGTATTGAACCATTGATGAGTCAGGCATAGGCAATGGGATAATAGAGCAGACTGCAGATGAGGAACTCAATCATGCTCTAATGGCTTTCACTGTGAATAATGAGGTATCCATGTGCTCTAAATTATGTTTAGATTCATATAATGCCCTTCAAGCTAAGTATGATGAATTGCAATCTGAATTTGGTGACCAAGAAGCTGCCTTAACTGCCCATAAGCTAGCTGTTAAGAAATTAGAATCTCAGCTAAGAGCCTCCCACAAACAACAATCTTCCTTAACTGAAAAATTAAATTTTCAAGCCAATCAAATTTTTGAAAAAGATGAAAAGCTGAAAAAGTATAGAAGAATAGGAATGAAAGCTGTCAAGGACAAAGATGCTTTACAAAAAATTGTTGATTCTTGGTTTGCATCTTCTAAAAATCTTTGGAAGCTAATTGATTGTGGGATGAGCTCAACTGTTAAGATAGGTTTAGGATATGGCATAAAATCAAATGCTGAGGTCCTAGGATATGAGGAAGAGAAAGTAGAGGTATTTTTTTTCTTTTTAGGGAAAACAAATGCGGTTATGACATCCCACTAGTACAGCAGATTTAAACAGGTAGAGTATAAGGTGTCCCCCCATCCTCTTAGTGGTGGAATATACACTAGGGAACAGGGAGGACTTTGATGATTCTCTGTATGAGTTATGGTAAATTTGGACATCAACCTCAATTCTCATCGTTACTACTGAGTCTGATGCTTTGTTCAACTTTTTACTCAACTTGTCAATCCAATGACAGTGATGGGGAATAGGAGCTGTATCTGAACCATTACAGTCAATGATGTCCTTACCAATGACATTTCCCTTATACCATTATTGAGCAGGTTACATTGCCACCCACAAAGGCTCAACCCACAAGTGCTAAAACCCCAACAAAAGTTGACCCTAGTTGTGCATAGCATGTAAAAACTTCTAGGCAACCAATTAGGACACCAGTAACTCCCTCACCTATTCCTTCATATAATAGACAGAATTGGAATCAAAGAATGGAAAGGGACTTAGGTACAGGATATTCTTTTGAAAGAAAACCATGTTTTGTGTGTGGAAGTCTGTCACTTGCTTTAAGACTATGACTATTATGTGAAGAAGATGGCAAGGGGAAGTGCTCATAAGAGAAAAGGGGTGGTTCATGCTGATGTTAGGCACAGCTACACCAGCCTGGACTAACTCTAACAGGGTGATTAAAGCAAATCAATTCACTCCAGACTGTACAATCTGTTACTGTTAGGACCCAACCTTAGTACTGCTAGCAACACTATTAAAACTGATAGGGTAAATGTTAATACTGGTCATGGAAATGTTAATTCTGGTAGTGTGCATGTTAATTCTAGCACTCACATTAAGTCTGGTAGTTAAGATTTAATAATGGATAGCACAAATGTTAATTCTTTGGTAATGTGCATGTTAATACTGCTAGAGTATCTAGACCAGTATCAAACCAGACTTCAAACAACACCAGTCCTAAACTTTCTCAGGTGAATCTTAAAAGTCCAAAGACATGTTTTTCAAAACAAAGGTCACCTGTAAATAGACCCTTTTCAAGGAATACAGCACACAAGTCAATACATATGAAGTTAAAGCGAAACATGGGCTACTGCTGTTAAAGACCTCAGAGGTTGTGTTTGGAGATAAAGCAATACTCTCTCCAATACCAATAGGTGGGACCAACCATGATTCAAATGTAAATGTTTCTAGAGGTCCACAAGGCAGACACAAGCATGTGAAGGCTGGGTCCCAAAGAGAAACTAATCTCTTTTTGATTGTGCAGGATAATCCAATGAAGCTTATGAGCATAGAGGTATTTTTGATAGTGGATTTTTTGTTCTGGGCACATGACTGGTAACGGGCCCATCTTGAAGTTATCAAGTACTATCTAAGTGGATCTGTTACTTATGGAGGAAGGAAGGTAGTAATCAGTGGAAAAGGTACAATTAGATTAGGATAAATTTAGTTTTTGATGATGTGGTTTTGTGAAGAACTAGGACTATTTTTAAGCTTTTCTCCATATCTCAGATATGTGATAATAAGCTAAATGTCTTTTTACTGAAAAAGATGTTTTTTGTGGTGTCCTCTGGACTTCAAGGATGCTGATGAAAATCATGGTCTCTTTAAAGTTCCTATGGGCAACACAACATGTATACTTTTGATATGAAAAAATGTTGCTTCTTAAAAGGATACACCCTGTTTATTAGCATAAGCCTCATCTGATGAAGCTAAAAGTGTGGGCACAAGAGGTTTCGGTCACCTTAATTTCAAACTTAAAAAACTTGTTGTGAAGGGAATTCTAGTTAGTGGGTTACCTTTCAAGAGTTTCCAAAAATGCCACACTTGTGTTGCTTTTTTAGATCTTTATGATTAATGTTGGCATTGTCAAGAAGGGAAAGCAACAACAAAGGCCTCCTGTTAGGCCCAAGATTGACGATTTGTGGTCCCTCCTATTACCACATCCTTGCATATGGACTTATTTGGACTTACTCTGTGAGGAGTATCAACCATGCAAGTACTGTCTGTGATTTACTGATGACTGTTCTAAGTTTTGTTGGGTATTCTTTCTAGCCCATAAGGATGAGGGACTTGGGAATCCTTAGAACTTTTATTAGACGATAGAAAACCAACTTATCAAAATTAAAAATATTAGATCAGGATAATGGGGACAGGTGTTAAACTGGGGTATGCTTGAGTTCTTTATGTGGGGAAAAGGGTATAAAACAGGAGTTTAGTAATGCAGGACTCCTCAGCAAAATGGGGTTGCTGAGAGAATGAATAGGACTCTTATAGAGGCTGCTAGGACTATGCTAGCTGACTCACACTTACCTACCACTTTTTGGGCAGAAGCAGTTAATACTGCTTGCTATACCTTCAACAGGGTAAGAGTGACCAAGCCTCAAAACAAAACTCATTATGAGCTTTTGTTTGGCCACAAACCAATCCTTAGCTACATAAGACCATTTGGGTGCCATGGTTCCCATTCTCAATATCTAAGCCACTAGGAAAAGTTGATGAAAAATCTGATAAGGGTTTTATTGTTGGTTACTCTGAGTGAACAGTAAAAAGCATTTAGGTTTATAAATCTTAGTAACAAAGAGTTGAAGTAAACCTTCATGTAAACTTTTTGAGGAAAACACCAATGTACAGGGAATAGGCTGAATAGGCATTGTTGGATGTTGTATACTTAGATATGCTTACTAGACTCTTGAACTTATATACTGTCTCTTTGCAAAATCAAGCTAACTTGCAGGTTCAAAATGAGGTCTTTGATATGATGTGCAGACTGAGGAGGCTGCAGACCTGATGAGGTTCTTCTACTCTCTACGGAAGCAACTAGAAAAGCTAGCTCTATTTGTTTCTTATAAAGATTGCTACAAAGAGAACATCCCCAAAGCAGCCATCTTCTACACCAATATCCAAGTCTGCTATGATGACATTATGACCTTTAGAAAAGAGTGGATGCTCTCTTGCTTTAAAAGAATTAGGACTAGTACCTGCAACAGCAACTACCCGTACTAATAAATGTTAATACTTGGTAGTGTTAATCTTAATACTGGTTTGAGGAGTTTCTCCTTGGGGAATAATGAAGCTATCTCTCCTAGTGATGATCATGAAGAAGAGGTCTTATCTGATGCAGATGATGATGAGATGCCTGAAATAAGGATTTATGATAAATCAAGTGAAGGTATCTTTGAAAAAGCTTCTTATGATGATGATGGGATTATTACTGATTTCAACAATCTACCAGATGAGGTAGATGTCAGTACAAACCACACTCTGAGGATTCACAATGCTCATCCTCAAAGTCAAATCCTTGGAGATCCAATTACCACCTGTTCAGGATAGAGCTTCGCAGAAGATCACTGAAAGTCATTGCTCTAATGAGCCACATCCAAGCCCAGCAAAATAAGCATTTCATAAAGATCAACAACATTGTCTTTTTGCTTTGCCTTTTTATCTCGATTGAACCAGAAAGTCTCAGAAGCCCTTGAAGAAGAAAGGCTGGGTGGAAAGCTATGAGGAAGAACTGTCTGCTGTTCAAGCTTCAACAAGTTAAATTTCGGTCTTGGTTGATTTACCCAATGGTGCTAAAGTGATAGGAACTAAATGGGTATACAGGAACAAGAAGGATGAGAGGGGAGTAGTTGTCAGAAACAAAGCAAGGCTAGTAGCTCAAGGTCATAGGCAAGAAGAAGGGATTGACTATGATGAGGTTTTTGCTCCTGTAGCAAGAATAGAAGCTATCAGGTTGTTTTTGGCCTTTGCCTCATTTATGGGGTCTAGTCTATCATGGATGTTAAAAGTGCTTTTCTGTATGGCACTTATGTATGAAGAGGTTTTATGTCTCAACAACCTCTGGTTTTGTTGATCCTGATTTATAAAGGTTTATAATGGGGTCAAAGCTTTATGGATTGCGACAAGCCCCTAGAGTTGGTATATACTTTGTCAATCCTTGTGAAGCATGGATACAGGAGGGGGAACATTGACAAGACTTTATTCATTAAAAGAAAATAAAAAGATATCTTGTTGGTTCTGTGTTATGTTGATGATATCATTTTTGGGTCTACCAACAAGTTTGGTGTTATGAATTTGAAGCTTTGATGCAAAGAGATTTCAAATGAGTTCCATGGGATGAACTTACATTTTCTAGGTCTACAAGTCAAGTTAGAACAAGGGAGGAATCTTCTATCTCTAAGAAAGTATTGTAGCTGGATACTCAAGAAATTGATCTTAGTGAATGTCAAAAGCTGCCATCACTCCCATGGAGACCAAGTTACCTTTGACAAAGGATGAGGAAGCTTTTGATGTAGATGTACACTTGTACAGATCTATGATAGGTTCCCTCATGTACTTAACTGCTTCTAGACCTGATATTATGTATGCAGTATGTGTTTGTTCACGTTTTCAGGTACTCCAAGACTTCTCATCTCGATTGTGTCAAGAGGTTCTTCAAGTATCTCAAGGGCAAACCAACTTGGGTGTATGGTATCTAGGGAATCACCCTGTTGATTAGAAGCATTCTCTGATTGAGACTATGGTGGTTCCTACCCTTGACAGGAAATCAACAAAGGTTGGTTGTCAATTTCTTGGTCAAAGACTTATTCATTAGGCAATTAAGAAACAGACTATTATAGCCACTTCAACACTGAGTATGAATTATGTAGCTGATGCAATTTGCTGTGGCAAAGTGTGTGGGGTTCCATAAATCAATGTGTTGGGACTTGGGTGTAACTTCTTGAATACCAAAATCCCACATTGATAATGGAAAGCACAATATGCATTGTAAAGAACCCAGTCTATCATTCCAAGACCAAAACATTGAGGATTCGTCACACTTCATCAGAGAATTGTTATGAGAAGAAGTCATAAGATGTGGAGAAAAATTCACACAGACTTAAAGTAGACTGATTTGTTGACCAAACCATTTGATGGACCACGGTTTAATTACTTGGTGGTTAGCATTGGTATGATCAACCCATAGCAACATTTAAGGGGAGGCTTAGATTTATAGTTTGTTAATTCTAGTAGCTAAGTCATCTTAATACTGTTACTTAGTTAATTTTAATTCTGGTAGCTAAGTAATCTTAATTCTGTTAGTTAGTAACTTTTAATCCTGGTAGTTAAGTTTAGGTTACTACTGATAGGTGTCATATTAATACTGGCAGGTTAATATTGGTAGTATGTCATATTAATACTGGTAGGTTAATACTGGTGGTTAAGTAGAGTTAATACAGGTAGTTAGTTTTTCTATTGTTAATTTGTTGAAAAAGGGTAAATTCGGGTTGACTCTAACTTAATTTCTGTTTGACCAAATTAAGGTCTGGTAGTGTAAATTGTTAATCTGGTAGTTTAATTGTTAATTGTTGGTTGCGGGAAAATTGACTTTTTCTGTTTTATCACTGTTTAAATGTTACCGTTAGAGATTTTTACGACGCAATAGTCGCACAACAGCGTAGCTATATATAGATAAAGTTTGATTTCTCTTTCATACTTATCTTTTTATTGCTATCTTTTCTTCTGCAAAGTAAAAATTTTTCTTTATAACAAACTAGTCAAGAGTTCTGTTACCAGCATCTACAATATCACTCGCATCAAAACCCAAGTATCTCAATACGATCGTCACATGGCTCAATTAAAGTATTGTGACAAACACAATCAAGTGGTGGTTTTTCTGAGCAAACCTGAAGCAAAGAGTACAAAGGTTTGTGAGATATGTTGGACTTTCTTCGAGGTTCAAACCTCGGTTTGCTATAAAACTGCTAATTCCAACTATCTATGATTCTTTGTTAAACAATTTTGGCGAGTGCTTATCACCACTTCTAACACGAGGTTAGGTCTCTAGTAAATTAGTGCAACTATTGTACCTTAAGGTACTTTATCTACTGAGGCATCTATTAGGGATTCATTATTAGATGATGCCACAGGAATCACAATGTTGCAATAGCTTACCTTTTTGAGGGTATGGGGCAATTTGGGTATCTATGATGGAACTTACCTTTTGGAAAAGTTTCTTTCACACCCAATGGGTTTTTTCTAGTCCACCATCTTTTATATTGTATAAGCGCTAAAAGGTGGTGGATGGCGTTCACAATGTGGTAGCAAATGTTGACTACTGCTTTGAGATGTCTATCCACTTGTAGAGTTTATAACTTTTTCTAAGCTTATTTTTGATGGTATGGTGGCTAAATTTAACAGTGCAAAACAAAGTTTTTTGTTGTATCCCCGATTTCTGCAAATGATTTTGAATATTCAAAAGAAAACAAACCTTTTCTAGCTGTGAGCCTGACCAAAAGATCTTTGGAATATGAAAAGGGTTTTAGGGGGGCACCAAGAACTGTATTGCCTTCTATGTTACTTGTTGCTTACTAACCCTTTTGGCTAGGACAAGAACATGACTCTGTGGCTCGATATCCCAAACCCTCCTCATCTAACTATCATACACCATCACCACAACTGTCCCTACTCCAATACCCCCCACCTATCCTACACAATTAACTCTACCTGTCCATTTCCAAGCCACCTACTGTTCACCTTTATCTATATCACCACAATATTCCTACACCAATACCACCACCTATTTTTTTTTTTTTTCCCAGCACCATTCCACCACTAATTAACTACACCTAACACCACACTTATTCCCAAAACACAATCCCACACTTTCCTACACTACCTCACCAACACTACACCACCTGAGATTGAACCCTCAACAGATGAGCACAACATCTTATGAGGAGCGAATTTCTGTCCACCATCACTTCTCACCCTCACAAACGCAAGTGCTAAGTCGCATGCCTATGGATGATGTGTCTAAGCAGTCCTAAGTTGATTTCAAGAATTGATAGCCTGGAAAATGGATCTCACCAAACCAAGCTACCCATGGGTAATGCAATTAGTGAAGCTAGTTAAGAAGTGAAGAAGCTAGAAAGGGTTTATTTTATGAAAAGGAGGAATTTGGTTTTGACAGACTCTAAAGAGGAAGAACCTGAGGCTCAGGGGAGGAAAAGTCAAGATGATCCTTAAGATTCTTCAGTACAAGGACTGGATACTCCTCCCACAACTAAAGTCAATACTTCAAGGGAGGAACAAGTGGAAGAAATAAGTCCAAATACTCTTGAAGCAGCCAAAACTCTCTCAAAGGTTGCCTCTTTAAAGTCAAGGTCCATTGACAAGGGAAGGAGATACAAGAGAAGAAAAGAAACTAAGGGAAAGAAAGTAGTTTCAAGCTTGGATTTTCAAGAAGGAACTGATGTTGGTGCTGAACAAGTTAATACTCCTAGTGCTGAACAAGTTAATACTGCTAGTGGAGTTAATACTGGCAGCATTAAACAAGTTAATACTCCTAGTGCTGAACAAGTTAATACTGCTAGTGGAGTTAATACTGGCAGCATTAAACATAGTACTGGTGATGAACAACTTAGTACTAGTGATGAAAAAGTTAGTGCTGTTGGTCAAGATAAAGGACAAAGAGAAGGAAAAGCTCCCATGATCAGTGAAGAAACTCCAAAGAAGTCAAAGGAACAAATCTTACAAGAAGAAGCTAGCCTTGCAGAAGCAATAAGATTGGATTCCTTACAGAAAGAAGAGGAGGCTAAGCAAATACATTTGGATTCTCTCCTAGC